>ML778846.1:966862-986828 GCA_009831015.1 Picea engelmannii
CTGAATATGTACTATGTGTACGAAAAGGAGAAAGGAAATGGAACATGGTGAGGGAATTTTCCAAATTCATTCACTCTAGCATGTAAGGAATTGCATGATTAAAGAGTAGAAAACAACATACCTCCACTTACCCAAAAAATAGATGAACCATGCAAGAGGGATGTAGCTACTGCTAGATCAAGAAAAATGTGACTACTGATGTCGCTGCGACTGGATCATGGGATGTGAAGTGAAGGAATCTGAACCGCTGAATGGTTGTATGAATCAAAAGATGAAGTCTAAAAGTGGAACTGTGGTACTCTCATATGGTTGGAAAAATACTGCTGCAACTGTTGATGGAGTCATGGAAAAGTGTATAGTCTTCACCTGCTACAAAACCTGATGGTACAATTCTAGTCATCCGAATTAATATGTTGATGTCAAGCATGAAAATAATTCATTGGATTACCGACCGTTGATGAATGTCATTAACCAATGCGAGGAAAACTCATCATTGATGTCAATGAGTGCCAAGGTACCTAAGTACATCTTGCGAAGTGCAAATGAATGAGCTGATGTCGAGCCACTTGCAAGATATAACGATCAAGGGACATTGATGTATTCCCATGAGTGTTAGTGAGAGAAATTTCCATTAAGGCATGCAAGCCTCAAGGTTCTCAAAAGGACTCTAGTCTCTATCCCAGATAAGTTGTTGAGGTCGATGGGGCAAGACTTGTTGAAAGGTGGGCCTTAAGGAATCCCACATCATTCAACGCGAGTTGTACAAAATGATTGGTAGGAATATAGATGAAAATATCTCGGTAGCAACAATGTGTATGAAAAACAAAGCAGGGTATTGTAGTCATCAAAAGGGAACTTAATGGTTTTATTTGCAAGGAAAAATAAGAAAGATATGTATGCGACTCAGAAAGATAGGTGTATGTGAAGTCATGATGGATAAGGCAAGGAAAGGTGGACTTCAATACATGGACAACGAGTAAGCTTGGAGGGAGAAAGGTAAATGATCATGTCATGGTGTAATTGGTTTTCTGAAATATGGCAGTGTAGCGACAAACAACATGACATATGCGGTGAAAAATTTAGCTCCTTCGAGATTTTAATAAAGCATGCTTTTCTGAAAAGTTTTGTGATTCTCAAAAATCACTTCGGTCATGAGAATGGATCGTCTTTGAACGTGTAAAATCTTAGTACTAATCTTGCATGAAAAATGTGAGAGCTTCGAAAAATATGAAATGAAGGAATAAGTACAAATGCGAGGAAATCAAATTCAAAAACAATGTACGTTTTACCTATTGCCCTCTTTGCGTGCAAGTTTTGTCGTCGATTGTTGTTTGAAGTGACTCAAGAAACCAAGTTAACTCAATTATTTTGATATTGTTTTTAGGATTTATAAGATATCCATTTGCAATTTGTTGTTAATATTATTATTATTATTTACAATTTTTTTTCTTTGTATGGTTTTCTTTTTATTATTATAATTTTTATAATAAAACAAAACAAATAAATAAATTCTTTTTATTATTATAATAAAAAGAAGTAAATAAGATATTTTATTTTTATTTTTATTATTATATATTATATATTATTTTATTTTATTTTTTATAACAAAACAAATTAAAGATTATTTCTTTAATTTTTATTTTGGTTAGTTTATATATGTATATAAGTTTTTTTTTGTTAATGTTTTTTTAAAGCTTTTTAATTGTTTTTCTATTAGAGCTAAAATTAAAAAACAATTACACGAAAGCTATGAGACATCCAAGTGATAAAATAAAAAACGCATCCTTATGCATATCCTAGAAAAGCGAACCCTTACCTCTGGGAGATCTGCAACGATAAGGTTGCTAGCTGGATGATATTCAGTCCTTCCCTTCAAGCCTCTTCCAGATGCTTCCATCCTCATCCAATTAAAGGTTGCTAGCTGGCTGATATTCAGTCCTTACCTTCGAGCCTCTTCCAAATGCTTCCATCCTCATCCAATTTAATGCAATGGCCGCTTTCTCAGGAGGATATCTCAACTTCCTGAAGCCAATCTTGTAGCAGGTGGTTATGCATGTGAACGCACAGTTTATTGCAGCTTACTAAGTTTATCGTACAGACTTATAATGGGAAATGGACAAATTTGATGGAAACAATTTATCACTTCACAAATCTGGTCTTATCTTATGAGGAAATTGAGCATAAGTTGGGGCTGATGACTGATGCTATAGATTATAATACCATTTCCGACATTTCTAAGGAGCTATTGGGTCAAATATTTGAGTTTTTAATGGATGGATCTTGAAAGTTATCTCCCATGTGCAGGATATGCGTACCAAAACTGAAGTTTGTGAAAAGGAGGCCCATTATGATTCCCTTTGCAATAGATTGTAGTTCATGCTACATAGATCCATCACCAATACCCTTGAGGAATGAGATTGCCAAGAATGAGATCCAGAAGTAGAGCTAGTAGCAGAGCCAGTAGCAGAGCGACTAGTGGACCTATATCCAGTTAAAGAATCAGTCATTTCTGAGTTTGATCCAGCGACATCAGCTTACAGGAAAAACCCTATAATTTCTCAGAGCTTAGAAGAGTGATTGTAGGGATTTCTTATAATATACCCAAGAATTGAACAAATCGTACGCACACAGGAAGATCGATCTTGCGATCTGTGATGTGAATTATGGAGGTCCTAGCTGAGTGATATCTTGGCCTTCAAGACTTCCACCTCCTGTGGAGAAGGAAGAAAGGAATCTGCAGGGTCACCACAACTTGCACAATTTCACGATGGATGGAGAGATTTGTAGTTTGAGGTTCTAAATGAGGAAAATGATAATACCATTGTAGCAGGCTGAATCAATCCTTGGACCTCATTGATGAGGGTGGATTGTAGATTGCCTGCCAAGGACCCACTGAGAATCCGGTGGCTTTGCTTTCGTTTGAACTCAAATTCATAATTGTTGGAGCTATTTATGTATCCATTGCTACCACCATAACTCCCATCGCTATATTCATAGCCACTGGGGGAACTATATTTGAGATCACTATGTGCCCTGGACCTCTAACCCTTATTAGATCTGTCACCAAATTGACATTTCCCCAAAATAGAGCAATAAAGGCGCTCATCGAGATACATGGCATATGTGTGTACAAATGCAGAATAGTCCCAAGCATTTGAGTGTGAATCATCTCTAAAATTAGATAGATTGAGCAAGCATGCACCACACCTCATTCCCTGAAGAAATTCCCACTCAAAACTTGGATCATCATCCTGAAATAACCTGTGAATGAGCATCGACACCTCCATTGCCACTATGCAATTGTGTGTTTTGCTGATCCTCTTGGACAAACTGTGCGCACATGTACTAACATAACCTTTGAAATAAGAGGCGAGGTGAAAATGACATAGCTTCCACCCAATGATACGCCAAACTCTTAGCAAAGAAGATTCATTCGTGAACACAAAATTTAAGGTTTTACCGATCACCGCCTCACCCCCTGTATTCTGGAATATGCACTGCAAAAGAAATTTCAATACACTTTCACTGATTTCATATCTCAGACTCTCACCTTCCTTAAAACTTCCAATCTTTTTGACATTGTCAGTATAACTAAACATAACTAATATTTTAATGGTTTTATTGTTTTGCAGGTTTGAGTGGGTAGTGAAACAAAGGTCGCATAATTCAGTCAATCCCAATATTGTTTTATTTATTTTTATTTTTTTATTTAAATAAAAACACTTTTTTTTTTTAAGTTTTGTTTTGGTTTATATATATTTTTTGTTTTTGTACCACTCTTAAAAACAACTTTTCACTGATTATTTTTGAAAATTCAATATTTAAAATTTTAATACTTTTTCAAAACAAAAAAAAAATTCCATAATCATGACAATTTAAGCGTGAATTTTTATTTATAAAAACACAACTAATTTTTTTTTAAGTTTTGTTTTGGTTTTTATATTTTTATTTTTGTATCACTTGTTAAAAAAACAAAAATTGGAAATTTTAAGAGAAATTCAAATGAAAGTTTTTAGCAAATGGAGATCCATGTTATGTTTTTTCTGAAAACGTTAGACACCCTACTTTTTGATCCTCTAGATCACACTAAGCACGGGAGGAGATCATACTTATTCAAAACTTAAAGAAAAAACTAAAAATAACATCCTACCTACTCTATTCTAACTAGAAGTTGGAAATTAGTTACGTGTAAGCAAATTTCCAATTTAACCATTTGCATAGGATCAGAGTCCTGAAGACCTTACAGGTAGGCTCAAGAGTGGGAAAAGTGAGGGGGTCCATTAGATCCTAAAGATCGGCCTTCGGTCGGATTGGCTAGAAAGTAAGTGTGAATGGAGAGGGAGGGGGATATGGCTTCCCAGTTCTTTAAGTTATAAGGTTCAAGCCTGCTGCGAGAAGCCACAGTCTAGGAAAATATGTTGCGTTGTTTCTTCCGAAGCCAGACAGAATATCTCGATGGCTCCTGAATTCCTCGCTGCTTAGGAGCAAGAATATATTCACAAACGATTTCGAAAATTGAAAATTAAAATGTATAGAAGTGTGAGAAATCAATTGCGGTAAATGTGATAGAGAGAAATAAGGAAGAAATTATTGAACTATCCGGGTACTTGCTTGAAACCATTGTTCAATGAGGCTTTCATATGCGTGATTTTGATTCCACTTACTTGCATTCTCTTGTGTGTCCTCCTTGATCTCCTGTTCGAATAGTTGTTCCTCATTTGATATACATGATTCTTCGAGTGATGATTCTTCTTTTTCTTCAGGAGGAGAGACTAATTATTTGATTGCTGTCAAGTTCTCATCTTCTTGGGAAGATGAGATCCCAACTTTTCCTGGGATTTGAGAGAGTTGTTCTAAGGTTATATTCATTCTAAAATCATCTTACTAGTATTCAAATGAGATATTTTATATAAGCAAATGTAAGCAAACCAATTATATACGCAAAGCACCACCGTGCTACTAGGACCCTGCTGTCACCAAGTTATCTATTCACACAAGTTAGCTTCTCTTCTCATATATAAAAAAATGGATAATTCTAATAAAACACAAATTCTAACTACTAAAAGGAAGAGAAAAACCAAAATTTGGAGCAACCCCACTAAGGTGGATGCATGGGCTCTTCCCTCACGTCTTACTGTCTTCTCTCTCGCCCTTAGGTTGTCCTTAAAAGAACACCTCACTTGCATGAAAATAAACACACTTGCGTGAAAATAAACACATTTACATGAAAATAAACAGTCAAGGATTTGGAAAAACAAAAGCAACCTACTTATGCTCTAATCCTTTTAGCACCTCTCCGACAACGACACCAAAATTTTGGTGTTAAATATTTTTGATTAATTAATTACCCAACTATTTAATTGTCAACCCGGGGCTCGTAGGCTTCGAGGTGCAGGCACAAGAAACGCATGATTAAAGTGAAACTAGCTTAATCCAATGCTTGAAAAGGAAACACACAACTGAAATTGAATCTAATTAGGAAAGAAGGAAATTGCATGAAATAGATCTAATTAATAAAGAATGAAATTGCATGAAATGAATCTAATTAGGAAAGCATGAAACTACATAAAAGACAAATAATACATAACAAGAAACTAGTGAGCTCACATGAAATCAACACCACTAACTCATAATAAAGAATCCCCTACTCAATATGGAGAAATCAAGATGTCAATATTAAATCATAAACTCTATTACATAGCATTCCAATCCAACCTCTATAAAATGACTAACTCCCTCAATCATTCACACACTTATTAATTTGATTCTTTCACTAACTCCTACTCCTCCACTAATTCCTACTCATACTCCTACTAATCCATACTAATCTCAAATGGAGAGAGAGCATGCCTTTATACATGAGTTGCTTTGAAAAGAGGATAAGCAACTAATAAATGTAGATCCACTTTCCTCTCTAGTAGGTACAACCAATTTGCTAATAATTACATAATATTTATATCTACAAATCCTCTCACAAATCCTTAATATATTTAATAAGAAATTCTATCCATATCTCCATTATCTTTCTCCTTTGAATATGCTTGAATAATTATCCTCAAATCTTCAAAGGTTGGAGAAAAGATTCGAGACTCTTGAATAATACTTTTGTTGGAGTCTTCAAATATTCCTACACATTACAAAACTCATCCAACTTTGAGATATACATGAAAATATGTCAATTTTCTAATATTTAATCACAAATTCTCTTTTAATACTAAAATAAATGATTTGGAAATTAATAAGGCGAAACCCATATTTAATTATGAAAATGGTATTAATGAATGGTTTATGGAGTGGTAGAATATGGATAAATGTGAAGAATGGTGAAAGGAAAAGAGGATGAAAATGCGACAATCCTGAGACTCAACAAAGAGATCATAGGTTTTCATGTCATCATGGGGAATTCTTAAACAAATTCAAATGGAATAAGATATATGAAAGAGATTTTCACTATGATAAGTATGAATATGGAAGTGCAGAGCTATAGGGATGATAATGAAAGGATTATGAAGGCTCAGGAAGAGATACTTCAAAGATTAAACATGTTGCATAAGAAAGTTAACAAATATTCTAGCACTAATCAAGAAGCTTATGCTAGACAAGTATCAACATCTAGATCCCATATCAAAATGGACGATCATGGAAATGATAGGAAGTCAAGAAGCATGAGAAAGAGCCATCATTCTCCAAGGAAGTCCACTATAAGAACTCATGCAATTTTAGGGCTAGGGAGCATCCCAAATGTGTCTCCTATTTAGAGGAAAAGAAGAAGGCCCGAGGCAGACATCTTGCATGGTGAAATCAAGAAGATCAAGCCACTTAATTTCAATGGTGAATACAAGAAAGGAGAAGAGACAAAGGCATGGCTGTTGGAAATGAAGAAATATTTCCAGTTGCTTGATTAGCCATCCCGGGTAGAAGCTATAATTTTCACCCACCACTTGTAAGGAAAGGAACCCATGTGGTGGTATCATATTAATTAAGCCAAGAACCTTGATGAGAAAAGGATCTCATGGAGGTAGTTCAAAGGATATTTCCAAGAGAAATATTTTTCCGAGAATTACTATGAGAGAATGATGAAAGAGTTCTTTGAACTCAATTTGGGAATCATGACAATGGAGGAATATGAGAAGCGGTTGTTTGAATTGTTGAAGTATGTTTAATTCATCAAGGATGAGAAGGTAAAAATACAAAGGTTTCTAAGTGGGTTACCCTCCTATATTGACAAGATACAATTTGATAATCCCAAGAGCTTGGAGGAAACCATAAGGAGAGAAAGACCCCTTTATGAGAAATACAAAGGAAGACCAATTTTCCAAAGGGCTTGGAAATAAAAGATGAAAGGGAAAAAGGATCAAAGGTAGAAAGGTTTTAAGCCACCCTTTTTCAGAAATAAATCCCAAGAAAATCAACAAGGCCATGCAACCCAAAATGATCAAAATAATGCAGATTCATTTGGGAAAAGGCCAAGTGATCCGGATTATTTTCGACACGAAATGAGAGCGGAGATATAATAAAGAAATGCACAGAGATATCACGTATATCCAGTAATATAACAGAAATATATCATAGATGCAACCATAAACACAAAGATACAGTAATACACGATTTCTATTAATGAAAGAAATGTACAGAGACTGTAAAAATACAGAGCGAAAGACTCGCTAGAATGGTGGCAGCTTATCTCTGAGNGCTCTGGAGGCCTTTTTACAATAATCGAGAATGCCAAAAGTCGTAGACATCCAAAAACCTAACCCTAGGAGATGAAGCGCCAAAAGTCATGTGGGCCCCGTTTGGGTAAGTTGGTGCATCAATTTCCCGGGGTCGTAACTTTTGCATACGATCTCCGTTTTAGGCGTGTGATAGCTTGTTGGAAAGGTATCGTCGAGGAGATTCATTTTGGGGGCTCAATCATGCCTTCAGCTATCATTGAGAACCTCGATCTCAAAAAAACTTCATTTATGCCCTCAAAATGGCCCCAGAAGCTAAAACCTGCTAAAAATAGTAAATTGCCAAAATGGCCAGAAAACTGTTTTGAGCCATTTAGAAAAGGTGGGTGGCCCCCGATATCCACCTGGATCACCAAGGAAGCAACATGTTCAATTTTGGGGATGTGAGGGAAATCACTTATATAGGGACTACCCTTACAAATGAGAAAGAATGAGGATTTACACAACATTCAGAAGGTTGAAATAATGAAATACATGGGAGGAAGCACGCCAAGGATTTATGCAACCTTGGACAACTAGAAAACATAGTATCAATCACCCATGATTGAAGTGGAAGGTAAGATTGACAACCAACCCATAACAATTTTGATTGATTTTGGAGCTATCCATAGTTACATAAATGCTAACATTGTTGAAATATTTCACTTGAAAAAAAGTAATAATAAGAAATATTCATTAGTTCAGTTAGTCACGGGGGATAAGAGAAGAATCAATGAGTTGGTTAAAGATTTCCCGATAGACATGAATGGACTTAACAAAAAGGCATATGTAAACATCATACCATTGGGTTCATATGACTGTCTAATTGACATGGATTGGTTGGAAAAATACCATGTTGTCCTAGATTATTACAATAAGACAATCAAATGTCTTGATGAGGAAGGGAAGCAAGCCAATATTCAAGGAATTCTAAGGGTTGTAGAGGTGAGAGAGATTTCATCTATGTAGTTTAAGAATGGATTCAAGAAGGGATGCTAGATGTTTACGACCCATATGGAGGAGGCAGCCAAAGAAAAAGTGGCAAGCATTGAAGACCATCTGGTCTTGAGGGATTTTAAAGATATTTTTAGAGAAATTCCAGTATTTCCACCAAAGAGAGACATTGATTTCTCTTTTGATTTGGTGCCAAGAGATTCCCCAGTGTCTAAGACACCTTATAGAATGGGCACACCAGAACTAAAAGAGTTGCATATGAAACTTGATGAACTTTTGAAGAAGGGGTGTATACACCCAAGTGTGTCACCTTAGGGAGCCTTGGTTCTTTTTTGTGAAGAAGAAGGATGGAACCTTAAGGCTGTGTATTGATTTCATACAACTTAATAAAATTAACATAAAGAATAAGTATCCTTTGACAATAATTGATGATTTTTTTGATCAGTTGAAAGGTGCGAGAATATTTTCGAAGATTGACTTAATATCAGGCTATCATCAAGTAAGGATAAAGGAAGAATACATCAGAAAAAAAAGATTCAGAACAAGATATGGGCATTATGAATTCACGATAATTCCATTTGAGCTATCAAATGGCCCAACATGTTTTATGTTCCTAATGAATGGAGTGTTTAGGGAGCACCTAGATAAGTTTGTGATTGTTTTCCTAGATGATATACTCATCTATTCTAAATCAGAAGAGGAACATGAGAAGCATTTAAGAATGGTGTTGCAAGTTTTAAGAGAATATAGATTGTATGCTACGCTAATTAAGTGCATATTTTATCGAAATAAGATTCACTACTTGGGGCACATAATATTAGCACCAGGGATAAAAGTTGATCTTGAGAAGATAAAGGCCATTAGAAGATGGACAACACTAAAGAATGTGACATAGGTTAGATCATTCATGGGTATTGTTGGTTATTATTGAAGATTCATAAAAGGGTTCTCAAGCATTGCAAGTCCAATCACTTTCTTGCAAAAGAAGGGAGTGGAATTTGAATGGACTTCCAAGTCTGAAGAGAGTTTTGAACGGTTGAAGGGAATATTTACAAGTGAATAATTCTTGAAGATTGTATATCCAAATGAATATTTTTTTGTGTGCACTAATACATGCAAGGAAGGACTCGGTGGCATTCTCAGTCAAAGAGACCATGTTGTAAGCTATGAGTCGAAAAAATTAAAAGAGTATGGGAGGAATTATGCTACACATGACTTGGAGTTAGCAGTGATTGTACATGCATTGAAAATGTGGAGGCTTTACCTTATGGGTAAGAAATTTGAGCTAAGGACAGACCATTTGTTTGGACAACCAACACTAAATAATAGGAAAACTAGATGGCTGGAATTTTCTGAGTTAATAAGACTTTGAAATTACGTATATAAAGGGAAAGGAAAATAAAGTGGTCGATGCACTAAGTAGGAGAGCTCATGAAGTGCATATTGCAACCATAAGAATGTACAAGAAAGATCTGAAAGAAAAAAATTTTGCAACAACAAATTTAGATCAACACTATGTGAAAATAAAAGAGACATTACAACAAGGCAATTTTCAACAGAAATTTTATTCTTATGAGATGAAAGAAGATGAAATTCTCATGTAAAAAAGTAAGGTGTATGTGTCAAATTGTAGTGAGCTGAAGAATGAATTTATGAGGGAAATGCATAATGTGCCATATGTCAAGCACCCATAATATCAGAATCCAATTGCAGCAATAAGAAGCCAATACTTTTGGCCAAGAATGAAGAAAAAAGTGGTTAATTACATAGCCAGATGTCTAGAATGCCAAAAGGTAAAGACCAAGAATAGACACCCAATAGGTTTTCTACAGTCATTTCCCATTCCAAAATGGAAGTGGGAAGTTTTCATGGTTGATTTTATTACTAAGCTACCCAAAAAATTGAAACAACATTATTCCATCATGGTGGTGGTGGTGGATAAATTGACTAAAACAACACATTTTATTCCGGTAAAGACTACACACGAGGCAACATATATTGCATATATCTACATGAAAGAAGTTTCTAGGCTACAAGGGGTACCTAAGGAAATAGTTTCAGATAGAGATACAAATTTTACGTCCAACTTTTGGAAAGGTTTGTTCATAGACTTTGAAACAAAATTGAATCTCAGTACAACATATCATCTAGAGTCAGATGGGAAAACATAAAGGAATAACAGGATAATTGAGGACATGCTTAGAATGTATGTGATGGATCAACCATCAAATTGGGAAGATTATATTCATTTAGTTGAATTTTCCTACAACAATGGGTATCAGGCCTCATTGAAAATGAGTCCATTTGAGGCATTTTAGGGTAGAAAATGTAACACTCCCATGAGTTGGGATAATCCAACAGAGAGAGCAGTTGTTGGGACAAATTTGTTAAAGGAAATGGAAGAGAAGATGACAAAGATAAAGAAGAATTTAAAGGATTACCAAGATAGCAAGAAAAGTTATGCATACAAGAACATAGTGTTTAGAGATTTTAAAGTAGGAGAACATGTGTTTTTAAAAGTGAAGGCAAAGATAAGTTCGCTAAGATTGGGAAGTTGATCGAAGTTGGCAGTGAGATATTGTGGGCCTTTTGAAATATTAGAAAAGATAGGGCCAGTTGCATACATGTTAGCATTGTCTGCATCCATGAGAGTGCATAATGTATTTCATGTGTCATTGTTAAATAAATATGTGTCTAATCCTAACCACATAATTGATTGGAATGTGATCCAAGTGGAGCATTAAGGGGGTTTCCGGGTGGAACCAGTATGCATCCTAGACCAAAAAGTCAAAGTGATAAAGAACAAATCCATAGGGCTGGTAAAGGTTCAATGGAATTGCTACGATATTGAAGATACTACATGGGATCATGAAGAAAACACGTGAGCAAATACCTGCAAATTCTTGACAGTTTTGAAGAAAATGGAATGCAAGACTCCATTTTGAGAAACTAGAGTTCTAAAACCACATCTCATATTCCTAGCCAATTGTGTTGGGGACCTTGATAAATGAATGGCTCATTCCTTGGGTTATCCTTGATAAACATATGTTACATTCCATGAGTTAACCTTGATAATGAATGGTGCATTCCTTGGTTCAATGATTGGGGAGGAACATGAGATTTTGGTTGGAGTTGTTGCTAGAGTTGTTAAATTGCAGAATTTTATTTATAATAGAGAGATTGCACCAAGGAAAATACACAATTGTAGGGGATGGGGAATGTAACATCCCCATGATAATCCTCAGTTTAATTAGTGCTTGTGTAGATATAATTTGTGGCTACAACCAAAGCAATGTAATATGTGAATTATATGTTTTAATAATAAAAATGTGATGTCAGATGCTAAGGGGACATGGAAAAGATATGGGGGATGAACTAATCTACAAGAGGGGGGAGTGTCTAGGATAATGGCCAAGAGGGTTCCAAGGGGGAAATACCCATGCATATTGATTTATCCCATTTCCTAAATTTGTTATTTGTATATGAACATTCCCATTTTTGTTTGAGTGTTCCCTAAGCCAATAATTGAATACATGTAAGAGGGTGGGTGTGAGTAGTCATGTCTCAAAGTTATTGGGAACATGGGGGTTGAGTAAAATCATCTTGGGGAAGTGTGTGAGTCAAAAAAATAAACCCAAAGAAAGGAAGTATGTATGGTTTGGGATAATAATTTTTATTTAGTCAAGTTTTGAGAATGAGGAGAAAGTACAGAGAAAGAAAGAGAGCTTGGAGTTGGTGCAGACATGGAGGGTGAATTCTAGAGCAAGATGAAGCATAATTGGAGCAAATTGGAGCTGGAAAAATGAAGAGACAGGTTGTCAGGCCTGAAGAGTGAACTCTTGTGTGAGTTTCACTAAAACAACAAGTGTTTGTTGTTGGTTTTTTGATAGTTTTCCTAGCAATAGTTTCATTTCAGTTCCCAACGGAGAGATTCCTAGCTACATCTGCTAAAGAAACCCTGATAAACGAATGGAACATTCCTTGGGTTAATCCTAATAAATGGATGGCACATCCCTTGGGTTATCCCTGATAAACAAATGGTACATTCCTTGGGTTGGAAAAGTCAAGAGGAAGAGAGCTGGTGGAAAATCAGGATAGTTGTAGAAGAATATCAGTTGGGTTGTGAGGTTTATGAGATGTGAGTGGATTGTGAGAGACCACCCTCTTTTGTGGATTTCTAGCCTCAAATCAAGGGTGAATGGATTTTGAGTTTTGGAACAGTTAGTCTATGGTTGGGTGGAACATCCAACCCAAGCAGCTGGTTGCACAACTCTTATTTAAAGATAAGTGTTTTATCTTGTTGTTATATTATTTCATGAGTTATTTGTTGTGCATGAACTCTTTGTATTTAGGAATGATTTATATGTTGTTGTGTCAATGATTAAGTTGCATTTCATGTTTATTATTAACATGTTTTAGATGCATCTATTTAATGGTTATGGGCATCAACTAAATCTGTTTTAATTTTGTAGTTGTAAGCTACAAGAAATCGACTAACAGTAAAAGAACCAATTTAATTGGCATAAATTTTGTTTTTATGAGTATTTTGCACTGTAGTGTCCTTCGATTGGGATGGGGGACATTACAACCATGATGGAATCATGTTTCCTTGCTATCCCGGTCAATTTGATAGTGAAATCTATAGTAACAATTTCTCATTTCCATTAAGGAATGAGCAGTGGATGCAACAATCCTGTTGGATGTTTTTGCTTTGCCTTTACCTTTTGAAGTTTCGTGCATCTAGCCAAATAATCAATGACATCTCCCATCATACCAGGCCAAAAATATTGGCCTCTTATAACTATAAAAGTTTTTTGGTATCATGGATATCCATTGTATGGCACATTGTGCATCTCCTTTAAAACCAAGTTTCTCAATTCCTGAGATTTGGGAACATAAACTATGTTTCGAAATATGAGGATTCCATCCTCTTCTAGTTTGTAATCCTTATATTTATGTTGCACATTATTCTACTATAGGATTTCTTTAACTTTCATATAATGTTCATCTACTGTTACAACCTCTATAATTATATGTTTTAAATCTATTATGTACATACTAATGGTTGTAGCATGTATTTTATGCACCCTTGTACTGAGTGCATCAACCACCTTGTTCTCTTTTTCGTTTATGTGCTTGATGTCAAAGTCATATTCACTAAGAAATTCCAACCATCTAATTTGTCTAGAATTTAGTGTTGGTTGTTCAAACAAGTATTTCAAACCACTATGGTCTATCCTCAATTCAATATTTTCCTCATAAGGTAACCCCTCCACAGCCTTAAATCATGTACTATGGATGCCAAATCTAGGTCATGTGTGGCATATTGTTTTTGATTCTCCTTCAATTTTATGGATTCATAACAAATTACATGTCCATTTTTTGTAAGGACTCCACTGAGCCCTTCCTTGGGTGCATCTGTGCACACAAAAAAATTCTCATTTGGATCTGCAACTTTTAAAATAGGTGCACTAGTTAGTAAATCCTTTAAGTGTTGGAAATTTTCTTCACACTTGGAATTCTGTTCAAATTTTACTTCTTTCTTTTGCAAATATGTTATTAGGTAAAAAAAATTAGCATAGACCAACTTTTGATTGCTTCAATTTTCTTTGGATCTACTGCTATGCCATCTTTTGAAACAATGTGACCCAAATAATGGATCTTGTTTTGATCAAAAGTACATTCACTCAACTTGGCATACAATTTGTACTCTCTCAACACTTGTAGAACCATCTTCGAATGGTGTTCATGGTCTTCCTCCATCTTGGAATAGATAAGAATATCATCCAATAATAAAATGACAAACTTGTCCATGAAATATATGAATACCCCATTCATCAGACACAAAAATGTAGTGGGCACATTGGTCAACCCAAAAGGCACCACTACAAATTGATAGTTTCCTTACCTTGTTCAAAAGTTAATTTTTTTAGTATCTTCATCTCTGATTCTCAATTGATGATAACCCGATCTCAAGTCAATGTTAGAAAATATATTTTCTCCCTTTAGTTGATTGAAAGATCATTAATACTTGGAAAATGATATTTTTTCATGATTGTAACCTTGTTAAGCCATCTAAAGTCAATACATAACCTCAGTGTTCCATCTTTTTTCTTAACAAAAATAACTGGGGAACCCAAAGGAGAAAAATTTGGGCATATGTACCCCTTCTTCAACAACTCTTCTAGTTTCATTTTCAATTCTTTTAGCTCTGGTGTGCTCATTATATATGGAGTTTTGGATACTGGGACACCTCCAGGAATTAAATCAAAAGATAATTCAATGTCCCTCTTTGGTTGAAATCCTATAAACTCCCCAAATAAATCTAATTCAAACTCTTTCAATATTGGATAACCTTCAATACTTGCATCCTTGTTCTTCATTGTCTCTTCCATATGGATTTCATATATTTGGTACCCTTTCCTTAAACTTCTTTTCATCCACAAGGATGAAATCTATTGGAAATATATGGGCCTTGGAATACCTTGCACTATCCTTGAATTCCCTTCCTCATCAATACATGTGAAAACCTTTCTATAAAAATCTAAGACAACACGATACTTTTCTAGCCAATACATACCAATCAACAAGTCATAAGACCCAAGTGATATGATGTTCAAATATTCTTTAATGTTGATTCCATTCATGTTTATTGGTAAATACTTAACAAGCTCAATGATTCTTCTCTTGGTTCCAATAGCTAGCTGAACTAAACAAGACTTTTCATGCTTACATTTCTTCACCTTAAATATTTCAACTAGATTTGGATCTATATAGTTATGACTAGATCTAAAATCAATAAAAATATCTATGGGTTAATTATCAATCTTACCTTCCACTTCAATCATGTGGGATTGATATTTTGCTTTTCTATTGTCCAAGGCTACATAGATCCAAGGAATTATTCTACCCATGTCCTGTATTGTCTCCTCCTTCTTGATGATATGCACAATCTTCATCTTATATCCTCAATGAGGACAATATTTATACATGTGATCTCCTTCACATCCCCAACATTTTGTGTGTTTTTGTTGTCTTGGCCTATTTCCCCAGGAATATGTCATTTTATGATCACCTTGAGATAATTTCCCTAGTTGATGTGCCTGAGAACTATTCCCTATGAAAGGTGGATTAAATCCTTTCTTCCTCGGATCCATCTTGCCTTTCTTCTTATCATCCCAGTACTTTTGGAAATATGGCCTTCCTCTGTAATTATCCTTTCTTATGGATTCTTCTAAATTCTTGGGCTCATCAAATTGAATTTTATCCTTGTAGAAGGATGGAAGTCCACTCAGGAACCTCTAAATTTTTACCTTATCACATATGATGAAAATCATATACCTGAGAATTTCCAATAATTTCCTCTCATATTTATCCATGGTCATGTTCCCAAGTTTGAGTTCAAATAAATCTTGCATTTTCAATATTGCTTTGACAAATAATTTTGCTGAAAATATTTGCTTGACCTGCTTAAGTTGATCCCACCACATATATGTCTTTCCTTGAATATGGTAGGATACAAATTTGTATTCTAGATCTGATGAGTGATCAGGTAACTGGAAATATTTCCTCATTTCTAGCATCCATGCTTCTATATATTCTCCCTTCCTATTCTCTCCATCAAATTATGATGGATTTATTTTCATGAGCTCCTCTTGCAATTTATCTGACCCATGTCTCCTCCTCTTATATATGATAGGAGACATAGTTGGGATTATTTATGACCTTGAATGTGCATATTCTCTTTAGGTCTATTTACCTATGGAATGATGATGTTGATGATGTTTGTTGACACTCATGGATTGTCTAGATCCTCCATGATCATCCCTCCTATCATGAGATCTAGATATTTCTACTTGCCTTGCACTAACTTCTTGTCTTGTACCAAAATATTTATTGACTTTGTTTTGTAGAATATTCATACTCTGTAGTATATCCTCTTGATATTTCATGATATTTTCATTATTGTCCCTATATCTATGCACTTATCTTTGTAGGCTTCTCATAGTTACATGCATAACTACATGCATATTCTTCCATTAGAATCGGTCTCAACATACCCCATGATGACATGCAAACCTATGATCTCCTCCTCATGGATGTAATATCCTTGGGAATATTCCATATATCTAGTTATCATATATGAATTAGGGTCTTCTTTCTTGTACCTCTATTTTTTCAAGAATGTGCATGCAACAATTGTTGTTAGAGTTAAACACATTGGAAAATATTTATTAATTAGATTATAGATCATTATTAATTTTAAATTATGAAGAATAAAAATGCACTAATTAAATTTATGGGTTTATATATGGCTTCTCCTCCTCAATAAATTTCTAACAACTATTTATTTTCTCAAATATGACCTCCAAACTGAAAATTATGGTCTAAGGAAATTTAGATTGTTTTCCCATTTTACCCCGTACTGCTACAGGTGTCTTCTTCTTCAACCTGTACATTTTTTTATACATAGATTCAAAATATGGCTCTATGGATGTCTTATATGGTCCATGATATTTACATATACTTTTGTTGTGCCCCAAACAAACCTCTGAGCAAGGAGTTATGCCTTCTGTAAGAAAACTAGTGCCCAAAATATACCTTTAATTGTTAATGTTGTAACTTTCTTATACGAGCTCTATTTTGCGCATCTCGTTGGAAAAATCTCCTCAAGATATTTTATTTGATATATAGGTATAGTTTGTACCAAAGTTACACATTATTTTCATAAAATTTGACTACCTAAAACGCCGTTAAGGGCCTAAAAAATGCCTCGAAAGATTATGACCTGTAAAAGCACTATAAGTTTCCTAACAATTTGACTGGTTATTATTGACATGGTTGTTGATGTGGTTTTATAGGTCCACATGTAACCTTGGGATGATGCCATGTCAACCCCTTGGCTACCATGGAATTTCCCATCCTCCTTCATCATCTTCCTCCTCTCTCATCCATCTTCTTTCACTTCTCTTTCCCCTTTATTCCTTTACCTTTACGATGACCTTTAAAATTAATAAATATTTTTATTTATGGGCCCCACCCATACCGGCTACCCACTTGGAACACATATGACCTTAGATGGGACAAGGGTCCTACCTCATCTGTCATAACTCCACCTAGAACCTTTTCATTGGCCACAGGGATGAGTGGGCCTCATCTCGTACCCTTTTCCTCAATGCACAAAATTGCATTCCCCAATTGGATGATGAAAATGATCATGTAATATCAATGTTGGATGATCCATTTCACATTGCCAATGAGCTTGAGGGTTAAAACCCCCTCCACAATGTGACACTATAAAATTTCATTTATACGTGGAAGTTCTTCATTAGTTTCACATCACCAACTATTGTTCCCAAATATTCTTCACTACCCATGCGATACCGATTTGTGAGCAATGTGATACCACTTATGGTATCGGCTCACCGCTCCACTAGTCACCCCGCCACCATATCCTTCCATCAAATGAAACCAGCCTATGACCATAAAACTTCCACCATGGTAGTTCAAATCACCATTTCCACGTCATCGCCAAATTACCCATCACGTGGCCTCCATGTCATGATGACTTCATGGTATGGAAAATTACCTAAAATTTCCTAATTTTTTCAAAAAACCCTAAATTCAAAATTTCTTCCTCGACAACCATGGGAGATATATAATTCAATTCCTATGGAAAATTTCATCCATGTGAATGTTATTTCGGCCTCTGCACCCAAAATATGACACTTCTATTTTGATCTCTCAATGAATTTTCATTGCAATAATTGGGGATTTTTCCCAATTTTTCCCAATTTCACCATGGATATCCTACAAATCCCAAATTCAACCAATCAAAGGCCAAGAAAAACTCATTCAAAGGTTAAAAGTGGGGATTTTAACCCCTGAACTCAATTTTCCCAAAATTACAGGCAATTTCCTCAAACTTTTTCCTGGGGCATTCTAACAATAATTCACAAACATCCTTTGAACTTTAAATCTACAATTCTAGCTTCTATGTTTTTTTTCCATCCCATGCAGGTTTGATGTTTAACATATGGCTCTAGTACCACTTTGTAATGCACCCATCCCCAAGTTGGGTCACTCCACTGCTAAAAAATCCCAATAAAAATTTCCGATACCAATTCTAAATGCACAAATAACACACACAACATGATATTAAATATTATACAATGGGCCCATTGGTGAAATCTAGACCAAGGTTCTCAACAGTTACCAACAAAAAGTACCATTGTAGTTTAGGAACATTGACATATTCAACCTTTCGCAAGGGAAGGAGATCTTACCCGAAGCGTATCCTAGACTTGTGTGATGAAGAGATTTAAAGAGAACGCAACATCAGATCTAGTTCTACACTACTCAGATCCATTTACTAACCATTAAAGTAAGTTGTGATAGTAATTAGATTCTAACTAGATAAAAGGAAGAAACTACACAACAAAAGCATAGATCCATTCACACCGTAATAGATAAGCATAAAACAATTTTTTAGGGCCCCAAATCACTTCATTGTGTTATCACATATAGTTTTCAAGAGGCAGCAGGTCATCCGAGTTCATGTTCTGCATAGGAAGCGTCAAAGCGTTTCTTTCACACCAGTCCATTTTGGGCTTGAGGCATAAGAAGCAGACAACTTTAATATTTCAAGCAGGCGGGCTCAGTTTTCAATGGTGGACATCCCCTGTGAAGATTGGATTAGCGGCTCACGAGATTATGGGAGTCCAAAATTGTGCGAAGTATAGCACCAAATAAAAAGGTTCAAAGTCCCAAGGCCTGAAGAGAATGTGAGTCGTCGATCTTAAAGTGGATAGGGGCCAGCTAGTCCCAGTGTTCAGGGAAATAAGCTTTGGGAGTTTTGAAGTGGGAAGTGTGTAAAAATGTTGAAGAGATGAAGCTCGAACTCTCGAAGAAATCATGGACCATTGATCTCAAAATCAATAGGGAGTCGTTGATCTTAGTGGCAGTGCCTCCCGAAGGCCCGAAGACCCAAAGCCCCAAAATAAGCATGAGTCGTTGATCTTGGAGAGATCCACGTGTCATTAGATGCATGACTCCAAGTAAAATCCCTTGAAAGTGCAGATTTGAGTTTTGATTCTCCCGGAGCCCGGAGACCCGAAGGAGATCTCAACCATCGATTTAAGAGGGCATGGAAGTCATCAGTATGGACATCTGGTGCACTCGTCGGTCATGAAACCTGGAACCTATTCAGAAATGGCACATCAGCATGGTGACACTAGGAGTTCCACATTAGATCATATTTCGAGAGGTATTAATGTTCAACGTAAAAAATAATGTCCCCCCCC
>ML778846.1:986879-1087480 GCA_009831015.1 Picea engelmannii
AGTTTCTAAAGATGGCAGGCAGTTAAGCTTGGTGGTGGCACCAAATCTGGCAGGTGCACCCTATATCTCATCTTAGGACTAGATCTACGGCCACAGTCCATTGCGGGGGCACAACATGCTTAGGCGATAATTTTCTTAAGCGGTCCCACAATGGAAACCATGGTAAGGTGAAAGTGCTACGTGGCGAAAGATCATGGATTGCGGGGCCAAAAGTGTTATGAACCTAAGCCACCTCTGAGAGGCCTTGCAATCACATTTTTATATGGCATCCTATCCGAGAGCAGCACGTGGCCACTCCCTGAGCATTAACTCTCATTCAATCTCTGAGGAAAAGTAGTTAATGGAGGGTAGAGCTAGTGGTTGAAACCTCAGCTCACTCCATAAATGGAAGGCATGGAACGCTCGACTGTGGGGGCAGACTGTCGGCCCAAAGTTCCCCTGTGGATGGATTTTCCTACAAGCCCATACTAATCTGAGCTCACGTCTGATAGAAGAATACATGCGCGGTCTGATAGAGAAGATGCAGATGGAAAGTCTTAAATTCAGGGGGGCCGATCACATTCCTAGTGGTTGTGAGTAGTTTTAAGTATAAATAGGTAGTTTTGATATTTTTTTAAGGTCGTCAACTAGTTGAGCAGAGATCCCTATTTTGTAATGTTTTGATCCTCTAGCAATCTGAGGGTGAATTTTAGTGCTAACATTCATGGCGTCGTTGCCATG
Source organism: Picea engelmannii (assembly GCA_009831015.1). Lineage (NCBI taxonomy): Eukaryota > Viridiplantae > Streptophyta > Pinopsida > Pinales > Pinaceae > Picea > Picea engelmannii. The sequence continues at coordinate 987,600 of ML778846.1, forward strand.
GAATGAAATGAAGACTTTTCCCTGGGATAGAATGACAATGAGCTTCTGATTCTGAAGGTGCATCAGACATGAGAACCATTGAATATTTCAACTTGCACCTGGTGATTCCACAATAGAAGGCTCCACTGGGGAGGATCCTATTGATAGAAACATGACCATACTGAAGAGGAAGACCAGGTATCAGTTTATGAACTTTATTCATGAAATCTTGTTCTTGTTTATCATCTCATTTCTCTCTTTCCCTTCACATATAAAGAGGATTATCCTCTGCTTTATCTATTCATATGATAATAGGCCTTCCTTTATTTATCCATCCTTGGAAGAAGAAAACATGCCCTCTTCTTGTGTTGTAGATACCAATCTCGTGTCTTCACCTCTGCCTATTCATAAAAGTGAGATCTGTATTGCATATCCTCTTGAAATTGATCACCCTTGTATCCCTAAGGATGTTGAAAATAATTCACAGTCTTCTCAAATATCGTTACCCTCTGTTATTCCTGCTGAGCCTTGCAATCAACTCGTTAATCCTCATGATCAACCCACTTCTTTTCAAATTAAAATCAGAAATAAGTTGTTTAAACCTCTAAGGCTTCCATATCACCTTAACCCTTACCCTCTTGATTCCTTTGAGTATCTTCCTCGGTTTTCTGAAGAAGACCATATTACAGCCAAGAGGCACTTGGAGGCCTTTGAGAAATTTGTTGATCAGTTTGAGATTGTTCATGAGGATGTTACATTGAATTTGTTCTCACATTCTTTGTCTGGAGATGTTGCTTTGTGGTTTAGATGTCTAGAAGCCAGTTCTATTGGCTCCTAGACTGAGCTATGCCATGGATTTTTAAAGTGTTGGGGTGAGAGCAAGTTCCTTGATAAATACTGGTTTGAGTTTAATGCCTTGAGGAGAGGGGAAGAGGAAGCCTTGGATTTCTTCAACAGGAGGTTTTAAAGTGTTTATCATAGTATGCCTATGGAGATCAAACCCATAGAGACTGTTTCCATGGTGTACTATGTCATGGCTCAACATCCAGAACTGGTCCTTATCCTGAGAGAGAGGAAATATTCATTGTTAAGACACCTGTTTGAAGATTTTGAAGAAGTTGAAGAGAACATTAGGGCTAGCAAGGGTGTTTAGATGCAATCATATCTTGAAAAATTGCATGAGCATAAGTAGGAAGACTTTCAGTATGCTTCAGATTATGAGCAAGAAGATAGTGAGTATGAATCATAGCTGGAACAACAACAAGGAGGTGAGTGTGACTCAGATTTGGAAAAAGATCCTTCCATATTTGCAGATTCTATGGGAAGGAATGCATATCCATCTTATGATCAGTTTTCAGAACATTTTGAGCATGTAGCAGTGGTTGATTGTATAGATAACTATACGTTATTGGTTGATCATAGTTATGACATTTTAAATCCTGTTGCACCATATTATCTTATGATCATTCTTATGAAGAAGAGACTTCAACTGTTGATGATAAAGAGTTGTTTTCAAAAGAATAGGGAAGTATTTTATTTACAAACAGAGAGGCATTTACAGAGGAGCAGCCTGGTCTTCTAAAGCAACCAAGATTTTTTCACACAATTCATGATCCTATGGCTATAAACATGGAGTCGTATGTTTCAGATTTTAAAAATTTCCAAGACCTCACTATAGAGACTTTTCCTTTATTCATTGAGGAAAAACATTTTGTGGAAATCAGCCATCCAGGGCCTACAAAAGACATTCAAGAGAATGATAAAGAGAAGAGCTTTCCCATTGTTCCTATTTATGATGATTATGATTCTGATCCTTGGGAGAGTCATGAAGAAGAAGAGGGAGAACCAAATTTGCAGTTCATATCATGCCCGGAGCCTAAAAATGAGCAACCATCACCTAGGATCAGTTAGCCTGCATCAGTCATTCACTCATCCATGCTTGCCAGAGACATTCAACCATGTGTGAGCAACTATAAGACAAAATATGTTTTATGTCACCATCCTAGTGGATTTTGTCACTTGCTCTATGAAATTTTAAGAGAGTACATGGAGTTGCATTTCTGTCATGTATTGGAGATGCTCAAGTTTATTCTGATTTCAGCACTAGGGTGAAAGATGAAAAACATAATCATTTTTCTTTCATAGTTACATTGTTTTTATTTGAGCAGTGACAGAGTAAACAAGTTTGTATCTAGGAAGTTGCTTGAATGGCTATGGTGGAAGTTTTCTTTCACCTAATGCTTTGTAAAAATCGGTTAGTCTAGGAATTTACATAAATAATCTCCTCCTGGATCCCATGTGTTTTGTTTTCATTTTTAGGATAGTGTTCTTGTCAGCTTTTATTTCTCAACATGATGTTTTTTTAGCATGGCTCCATATCCCAACAATTAAGGCACTGGAACTATGCATTCTTGGCAGCTTGCAGGGAGCATGCCATCCCCTGTGGAGCCAAATGTTATCACATATAGGGGTTAAGAGGAAGCAGGTTGTCTGAGTTCATGTTCTACACTAGAAGCGTCAATGTGTTTCTTTCATACTAGTCCATTTCGAGCTTGAGGCACAAGCAATAGGCAGTTTTAGTCTTTCAAGTAGGCAGGCTCAGTTTTCAACGGTGGAGATCCCCTGTGAAGATTGGATTAGCGTCTCACGGGCTTTCGGGAGTCCAAAATTGTGCGAAGTATAGTGCTATAGAAAAAGGTCTGAAGTCCCAAGGCCCGAAGAGAACCTGAGTCATCGATCTTAAAGTGGACAGGTGGTGGCTAGTCCCAGTGTTCGGGGAAATAAGCTTCAGGATTTTTGAAGTGGGAAGTGTGTAAAAATGTAGAAGTGCTGAAGCCTGAACTCCCAAAGAAATCGTGGACCATTGATCTCAAAATCAATAGGGAGCCATTGATCTTAGCAGCAGTGCCTCCCGAAGGCCCAAAGTCTCGAAGCCCCAAAATAATCATGAGTTGTTGATCTTGGAGAGAGCCACGTGTCATCCGATCCATGAATCCGAGTAAAATCCATTGAAAATGTAGATTTGAGTTTTGATTATCCCGGAGCCTGGAGACCCGAAGGAGATTTCAGTCGTCGATTTAAGAGGGTATGGCAGTCATTAGTATGGACATCTAGCGCACTCGTCGGTCGTGACACCTGGCACCTATTCGACCATCAGACATCAACATGGTTACACCAAGAGTTCCACGTCAGATCATCCTCCAGGAGATATTATTGTTCAACGTAAAAAACAATGTTCCCCCCCTAGGGCACAATTTGGCAGTTTTTAAATATGGCAGGCGGTTAAGCTTGGCGGTAGTACCAAATCTAGAAGGTGCACCCCAGATCTTAGTTCAGGACCATATCTACAACCACAATCCATTGCGGGGGCATAACATGCTCGGGTGATAATTTTATTAAGAGGTCCCACAATGGAAACTATGGTAAGGTGAAAGTACTACATGGAGAAAGACCATGGATTGCAGGCCCAAAAGCGATATGAACCTAAACCACCTCTGATTGGCCCCGCAATCACATGTTTATATTCCATCCTATCCGAGAGAAGCACGTGGCTGCTCCCTGAGCATTAACTCTCGTTCAATCTCTGAGGAAAAGTAGTTAATGGAGGGTAGAGATGGTGGTTGAAACCTCGGCTCACTCCATAAATGGAAGGCATGGAAGGCTCGACCATGGGGGAAAACTGTCAACCCAAAGTTCCCCTGTGGATGGATTTTCTTGCAAGCCCATACTAATTTGATCTCACGTCTGACAAAAGAATAATAGAGAAGACGCAGATGAAAATCCTTGAATGCAAGGGGCCCGATCGTGTTCCTGGTGGTTGTGAGCAGTTTTAAGTATAAATAGGTAGTTTTGATATTTTGTTAAGGTCGTCAACTGGTTGAGTAGAGCTCCCTATTTTGTAATGTTTTGATGCCAGAATTGTTCTCTAGTTATGTATCAGATTTGAGACTTTCGGATTAATAGAAGTCAACCTCTTTTCATCTCTTTGTAAAAATTGTGCTAAAACACCCGGGCATGGAGGATCCAGTCGAGGTTTGTTATGTTGTTTTAATGTAGGTTTGATTGCAGTCGTATCATGACCATTTTTAGTCAGCTTCCTTGTGATCTTTTTCCCTCTTACACTAAATGGCTCGGGCATGGAGGATCCAGTTGAGTTGTTGTAGTTGCATGGTGATGTAGGTTTGATCATTGTGCTATTGTGACTATGTTGTTTGGACATATTTCACTGTCTAAAGCTTGAGCTTAAGAGTGATCTTGAGTCTGAGTTTTTCTTCTCCAAGCTGCTTGAAGGACCGATGCCCATAACAGTCTTGTCCACCTTTCTTACTAAGTCTTCCCTCTTCTCACACTTAAACTCAATTCACTGACTGAAGTTAGTTGTGGCCCTCACTTCCATGTGCATTACTTGTCCAGTTCTATGTTGAACATCATTCATATATTGAGTTTTGTCCATTGACCTCCACTCATATAAAATCAACATCCACCAAAAACTCTAATGGGTACTGGGCTTATCCTCCCACAATATGAGGGTGACTTCCAGTGCTAACACATTGGATTAACAACATCAGTGTCAAAACCCTCATACAACATAGACCTCCAATACATCCTCTTGCGCAACAAGATCCAATCCCTTATAACCCATTATAGGCTCAAAAATTTCCGTGGATGCAATAGTAGTACCAATAGTACCATTACAATGTCTAGAAATGATTGTAATATCTAGATCCCAACCTAGATAATAAAAATAGTGACAACCCCGATAGAAACATCATCAACCCTCTCATTCTCTCATTGATCCATTAACCATTTTCCCATTACATTTCCCTTTTATTTATACTTTTCACATATTTGATAATGTCACTTGACTAAATCAAATCCTCTCTTTTCCACTTCTTGGATTCCTTGATTTTCCATCCATGGTATTATCGCCTGTCATCGTCTAGATTTCCAACTGGTACATGATGCTTTTGACTATTTTGTTGCTTCTTAGAATTTACAATTGGCGTGAGAAACTTTATCAAAACTAATGATTTTTCGAAAAACGAAGGGCCAACAGGCCCCAAACACAGTTGTTGAATTTCCATGAGTCAACATTCCACTTCTTTACCAAGGCCTTCCTCAAATGAAGGGCCCAACTCTAGTACAATCTTAAGCGCATGTTGGAGAAAGTTATCATAGTTATCCAAATGGTCCTACCACTTTCTTACCAAAATAGAAGCACCCGCAACAAACTATTGGGTGGTGACAATATCCAGTTCTGCAAGCTTGGTGGTGAGTAGAGTTTTCCACTCTATGTCCGCAATTGAATCCAACTGATGCATCTACAGATACATAGCTTAAATTTCAGGTCTGAAGTCCTTGAGTTTTTTCTTGGTTGTTTAGGCAGCTTCAAAAATTTCATTCAGTTTGTTATCTGCCTCTTGAAGTTTTGTGAACTTTGATTGTTGTGCTATAGGATATATGAGGTCTTGTGCTTCAACGTCCATCTATTTTATTTGGACCCATTCATTAACCATGGTAAAAGTCTTGCAAAATTCACCAGTTCGATCATGAAGGGATGATCTAATGGTATCCCATTCTGCAACTACTTGAGCATATCCTTGGGATGATCTTGATCCTTCATCCAAATAAATTCCATTTGCTATTGTAAGCTATCTATTTTCTCTGCAAACTGAGACCATGCATCTAAAATGAATTCAATTTGTTGCATTGGTGCAACCATAATAATATCTTCTAGGAGTTGTTGAGCTCCTATTTTGTTATATTTTCTGCCATACAAATACACTTATCATTACACCTTCTCCCCGCATTTTGTCACTAATATATCCCTAATTACACCATAAACCTCCATTATCTCTTGTTATTCATCCTAAGTGGTTAATACACAATTTTCCATATTTTAAGTGATTAAAAGGATGATTATACAATAGTTTTGTCAATGATGGTTTAATCCTATGTTTCTATGTCCAAGCAGCATGTTCTGTACTGTTCAGGTTCTGGTATATGCACTTTCCATGTTCCGGTACCTGTATTGTACCTGTTTCGGTACTCGCATTGTAGGTCATCCGATACTCCAAGTCATTCGGTACCAAAAGGTTTTGCAGTCATCTGGTACTTGCACAATCATATGATACCCACACTCCATGTCATCCAATACTCTGCAGTGATCCGGTACTACCTTTGTGTTCATCAAGTACCAACTCTCCGCCTCTTCTGATACTAGCCTCATCCGGTACCAGATTGCGCCTATTCTGGTACTAGCTCCATCCAGTACTACCATCGCGTTGGTTCGGTACCCATATTCATGATTGTGTTCATCTGGTACTAAAACCCTGGCTACAAGATTCTAGTACTAATTGTTCTAATCCGGTACCAACTGTGCTAATTTGGTACTAGAAATAATTTGAAATTTTGGAAAGCTTCTAGAGGAAAATCGGGTACATGGGTTTTGTCTAGAATGATGTTTTCATGCGGACACATGAGACATAATTCACCCATCTCATATGTGTGGACCTCTAGCTCAGGGGGGATGATTCTACTAAAATTATTGAAAAACTCAAACTGCCAACTTGTTTTCGTGCAGATGGAATCATATCTAGAAATTCTACGAAATGGATTTTGTCTAGAATATGGAAAATTGAGTAAGAAACATACATTTTTTCAAAATTAGAATTGGTTTGGAAGATGTGGGTGGGGGACTAACTCGAATCTGCCCAAATTACAATAAAACCCATATTTTTGTGATTTTGCTCAAAAAATTGTAAAATTGGTTTTAACCAAAATCTAAGTTTGGGGGATTTGGTTCTATCATATCCCTTTGTATTTCATGTATAAATAAGAGCCTCATAGGGCTGAGGAGGATCCATCATTTATTATTTCAAATTTGTATTTGGGAGAAATTCATCATATTAGAGACATGAAATTGATGAGCAAAAGGTTGTAATCAAAAAATTTTGATTTCTAATAAACAAGAACAGTTCATAACTGAGATTTGATGCATCATCTCAGTTCCGATCTGAATTAGTCTTCCAGGAGCATGCCTAGGCCGGGTAGGGCCCCTCGATTTGGGTATGTCCCTGTTGTTATTTATTTTGCTAATTAGTTTATGAATTTGATTGGATTTGATTTCCGTGCACTGTTTGTTTTAATTCAGCAATTTGATTCTACAATTGGTTTCATGAACAACTCGAATTTATGCCCTTCCACTCAAAGCATCATCATTTTTCATTTAACCTCAACCATACTCATTTTCCAAACTTCTAATATATGTGTTCTCATGCTGATCTATTTATGTGGTTAATGATTATTTGACCAACGATTCATTGCTTTGTGCCTTGCTTTAATTATGTCCATTCATGCTTAATTAATTTGCCATCTATTTGTCGCTCACATTATTAAATAGTGTTTTTCCTTCCTAGCTGTGTCAAATGCATAAAATAGAGTTTTGATCTTTATTTGAATAGAAGACACAGAAACATAGGTTCAGAATTGCACTTATTACTTACAATTTAGAGTATGTGTCATCCTTCATGATGTGCTTACAAATTGATTAGCCATGCATGGGCATCTACATTTTTTTATGAGCGAATTTCCCTTCTCTTTTCTTCATTCTTTGCACCCAAAACTTGCACATTAACACACACCACCCATTATGCATCTATTCATTTTCATTCATCTTCTTTCCTTTCTTGCTTGATTGAAAATCCTCTAAGTTATACAATTGTCGCCAAGAATCCATTTCATTTTCTTCAACCATGTTTCCAGCTTTTATTTGACTGTGTACATTCAACCTTTTGAGTCAGCTATAAAAGCATTAATCCCTTCTTTATGATTATTCTTTGTTGAGTTTTGCAGTGTACATTGAAAATTCTATGTTCATCTCTTCTTAACCCATCTAACATTCATCTTTCTTGATAGAGTTGGTATTTCTTTTCTATTGCATAAGAATTTCAATTCTTTGCTTCACATCTATGGAACATTATCTTTACTTGTTCCTTCTCCTTCTTCTCCATGATTGATGCATTTGACTGTGGAAGATTATGAGTTTAGATTTAATTTGCAGCCTTGTTTGATTGTCTTTTTCTCAAGATTGATTTTAGATTGTTTTCATCAAAATTCCTATAGTTTGCTTTCAGATCGCTTTATTTTCCTATACCTTTGGATTACTTGCACTTTAATTTCACATAGTTTCAATCACCAATGGACATATTAGAGGTCTAACTTGTGAGATATGGCCTTCCCACATTGAAATTCTTCCTAAGGTGTTAGTTTCTATCATGAATTTCATTTCCGTTTGCTTGTTTATTTTATTGCATTTAAGTGTGGATCCGCTATAGGAAATAATCATTGAAGGACAAAAGACTTGAGTAAGCTACTCATGATTAATCACGCGAACATCACCTTGAGTGCCTAAAAGACTGTGATCTAAAACTTTATAGCACTAAGTTATTCCTACGTCCCAGTGATGAATCCTTAGTGTTAATTTGTTGTAGTGTGGGTTTGAAGATTGTTTTGTCGGCTTTAGATTAGGCTAGACTAGGCTTTGATCCTGTGTTTCCTGCACCTGCACCTCGAAGCTTATGAGCCTCGGTTGATAATTAGATGTGGGAATTAATAGTGTATATATATAGCCCCAACATTTTGGCACCGTTGTTGGGGAGGTGCTAAAGAGATTAGAGGATAGGTAGGTTGCTTTTATTTCTCCAAAGCTTTGATTGTTCATTTCATGCAAGTGTGTTTCTTTTCATGCAAGCATGTTTCTTTCCATGCAAGTGTAGTGTGATTTTAAGGATGACCTAAGGGCGGAGAGAAGACGGTAAGATGTGAGGGAAGATCCCACGCATCCACTTTAGTGGGGTTACTCCAAATTTAGGTTGTCCTCTTCCTTTTAGTAGTTAGAATTTGTGTTTTATTAGCATTACCCATTTTTTATATATATGAGAAGAGAAGCTAACTTGTGTGAACATAAAACTTGGTGACAACAGGGTCCTAGTAGCATGGTGGTGCTTCAAGTATATAATTGGTTTGCTTACATTTTATTTTAGTTTGCTTCTTTTTCTTTCCTTAGGATTTAAAAAAAAAAAAAAAATTGGGCACTGTAAGAACTCCCCCTCTACACTAATCCATGTGTGAAACAAGACCCATAAACCAGAAACAAGGACTCAAAGATGATCAAGAGTTTGGAAGAACTCTCTCCATCCTAGTAGCAGCTAGGATCTCAATCTCTGCCTTGCAAAAAGAACAAATATTGACAACAGTCAAGAACCTATCCGTCTCTCCAGAAGTGATAGAAAAACAAGATTTCCATGAGCTACATCTAGAAGAAGATCTAGAAGCCTCCTTTGATCACCATTTCTAACCTGTAGAGGAGACTGAAGAATCATTCAATGGAGAGAGACTACTAAAACCTGAGATCGAGTATTTCTTGACATGCATATTTCCAGATCCAGTATGCATCCAAGAGACAAACCATCCAAAAGAAGATGATCTGCGTGGCATGATAGAGGGAGACATGCAAAGTGGTCTAAATGAGGAAATGAACCAAGAACATCAAGATTACATTGAACATTGGTTCCAGACGACAACAGTATTGAAGCACCACTCTCTTCTTCAACAACTCTCCACATCATCATCAAAGCAGCTAGTTCTTGTATTCTGGTATACAATAAAGCTTATCTTTCAAACCCGAGTATGAATGTATTTCTACACCTGTTACGCACATGGTTACATTGGAAATATTCTTACACGTGAAATTTAATTTCTTGTTCTTAGATAGGATAGAGTAAAATTTGCATGTTAGTTAACCTAGTTCTAAATAAATGCAACATCTTTTCATGTTTCTTTTCAAATAATTGAAATGAGATGAAGATAATATTGGTGATCTAACATCAAAAAACCAAAACAACTTAAGATATTTCTTCTTCTTACTACATACCTATTTCTGACTATTAATAATAACAGTTTCTCATAAGCCTAATCTTTAAAATATTATGGGGATTTACAAAATCTTTAAGGTCTGCATAATGATTCCCATAGGTAACTCATACATCCTAGTTTCATATCAGAACTTGTTATTCAAGCATTCTTATCAAATAGTAGCAGGAGAGTGAATGAAACTTCTACTTGTGAGGGAACACAATATTATATGGAGAAGATGAACTTGGGGACTAGAGACACCTTTAGGTCATTCTCTCATGGCCTCATCCACCACACATTAATTAATTTTGACCATGATATGTCTTTCGAATAATCTCGATACATAAGTCTATTTTTACTACAAACAATATTTTATGGACAATCTATTGTGTTAAATATTTATGGACAATCAATTGTGTCGGCTCTATTGTGTGAAATATTTTTTATTTTGCTCTATAGAAATGGTGCACTACTCGATCTCAATAGTAGAATCTCTGATAACATTCAACAATTATGGTTTCAACCAAGACGAAAGATCATCATTGTGGTTGGGTTGGTCTACTGGTATCCTTGAGGAAAGTGGTTGGCCACTTGCAATGGACATATTATAAAATATATGGGTGGCAGTGCCATCTGGACTGGGAGAGGTAGCTTAGAAACTACAAGCAAGTCTCTCTTGAACATAATGCGGGAGTAGTGAAACAACCCCTATTTACTATAAGCACATAGAGGATTTCAGAACAATGTTGAGGGTCCTAGAGGAAAGGTGCATCTTGATTTGAAAACAAAAACTTGTTCTCTGGGTTGAAGTGATTTCTCCTTGAATTTCCATGGGGTCATGATAAGGATTTGGAATTGACTAACCCTTTTCTTTTGTATATTTCTTTGTCTCCGGGTTGAGGATAGTTTCTTGAGGAAGGGGGGAATTAATATACAGAACATGAGGTGAAGGGAATGGAATATGAATAGTACTGTCACTATCCAGATTAGATGGATCAATAGATTCAGGTTGGTCCATATCAATGGAAAGTCATATGGGAGACGTTGGGATGACTGGTGGAGCAATCACAACAGGTGTAGTATGCAAAAAAATGATTTCTTCAGTAATGAGGGTGGGACAAGTCTCAAACATAGTCACTACAGGGTCATCAATGATATTAATAATGGGGACATTGGGAGATAGAGAGGTAAACCCCCATGTTTTTGGTGGAAGTGAAGCAATTGTAACTACATCAGCGACAATGGGAAGGTGAGTATAGGAGGAATGGGAACTGGTGTGAAATTTCTTAGTAGGAAGTGAAAAGGAAGCTTCAAAATCCTCTTTAAACTCCTTACCTATAAACATAGCAATATATGGGATAGATGGGAATGTTGGAAGCTTTGGAACAAATCTCAGTAGGGATTCCTCTTCCTCTTCCTCTTCGAACTATGAAGGTGTTCACTATCTTTTTGGTGTGTCACTAGACCTTGCAAAAACTATGGTAGTTGGAGCCTCCCGCTATGAGATTGAATATAGCTGATAGGATGTCTTCGAAGCTTTCAACACCCTATTCACTCCAGGCCATGGAAAAACCTCCTTTTCTAGAGATTCCTCGTCAAGATAATAGGGCAATGAAAATGTGTGGAACTTCTTAGGTTCCACAACTCTTGGCCTCACAAATGCATGATCCCAACTTGTGTCGAACCATATCTTGCTCGTATTCCTATTGATAAATTCCTGTGGAATCCTCATGCGCTACAAAGTTTTGATTAACTCATTTAACCAGTGCAAGAAGGAAACATTATTGAAGGAGACATTGGTGGCATATGTTCTAGCTTGCTAGGTGATCGAAATCTGGACCAGGGGTCAAATTTTAGCCCAAAAATAAATGTTCTCGGAATTGCCTCAAAACGAACGTAAGCGTAGCCCTCATCATCAAAAACCCAACACAATTTGTTTCGTCTCAAACGGACGTTGGGAGCGAGAGATATCGCGATCTGTTTGAATCGCCAAACAAGAAAAAAAAAGGGACGCTGACTTGCAGTCCGTACAGTCCGTACGGATGCTGACGTGGCATGTTCGTACAGGTGACATGGCATGAAGTATGCTGACAGGGCATCTGGGTGATGTGGAAGTCATTTATTGGCTGACGTGGTCGAATTGGGAGGCAACACATGGCATTGTTTTTTGACAAATGGTAAGGTGCCACGTGGCCCAGTCATGGGCTTCCACGTGGCACCCCTTTATTGGTCTATGGTTTGATTATTAAAATTTTTATGGACTTCGTGGGGTTCGAACCGTGAACCTCCCCCATAGTCCAAAGCCTTTGCAAACTCCACATTACCAACGCACCACGGTTTGATTCTTGTTTTATATATGAATTAATATATATTTAAGTTTGCATTAATGTGAAGTTGGCGGGGCGTTGGGTCGGGGCTTGGCCCCGACCCACGGTTGTATGGTGCATTTCATGTGACCATACCCTTTATTAATGGCGCGCGCGGGGTTTTTTTTAAATATAACCTATGGTTTTATTATTTAAAACATATGACCATTGCATGTGCGCATATATATAACGGAACTGCGGTCATGTATATTATGTTATATGTGACCAGTGGTAATACCATATGTGCGCGGGATTTAAAATTGGTTTGCAAATAGTTAAAGTTTAAGCCACGGTTTTATGGCATTCCATATGACCATAACTGGAGCGCGGAGTGGGAGTTCAATGGTTTTGTAACCGTTTAGCCTTTTTACCTATATGCGTGGTCATATGACTCCTATATGCCTGAGTGCTTGGCGGTTAGGGGATGGAGGTGCCCTAACCGTCCTACAGCTTGGACCAATTTTCGGTTATGCGGGGGCTAGGTTTTAACGCGCATTTTGGAGCATGTTCTTGGTTCAAGCACACAAAGGTGCATTTTGGCGAACCAATTTCAGCAAGGTTGAAGGAGGAAAATGGAGGAGGCCTAACTTCTTCATCTTTTGGCCGATTGAGGTGTCGTAAAAGCCTAGATAGGGGTTTTTGGACGTCCTGGATCCATTGGCACTATTATCAAGACCATTTGAAGACTTCTTATGCAGGTTTTTCACCATTGAATTTTCAGGAAGCTCTAGGGAGCTTGAAGCCCTCATTGATGGAGGACATGTTTTGGTGAGCCTATGTTTGTATTTTGTGATTGAATAATCATTTTTGGATAATTGATATGCTCTGAACACATTGGGACAGGTTTCAGAGGATGTTGAGGACTTTTTCAAGTGTTTTTTCCAAAGATAAGCTCAGGGAAGCTTATGGCCACATGTAGAAGAGGTCATGCCCGGATGAGCTATGATCCGTTTTCAGAGTTCTATTAGTCATTTTTAGGGTTTTTATGTGTTCTGATCTCAATGGTACAGTCTGTTTTTCCATTGGAGTTGAGAAACAACTTGTAAAATAACTTTTGACAAATTAATCCCAGAGAGCCAAGTCCATTGATGGAGGCTCAAGGAGATGTAGCCCGGAGGGGGGTGAACTCCTTTATCAGCTTGTTCTTGTTGTGAGTTTGATGGTTTATTTGCTGCAAGTTGTGTTGCTGTGTATTTTGTTAAAGTACATATTTAACCATTTAAAAGAACATATCCTCACACATAAGCATCTACAAGAAGATACATGAACTTAACACATAAGTTTATCTTGCATATTTTAACACATGAAGCAAGGTCTTGTAAAGTTTATTTTAATGAAGTAGAGGGTGCTTTCATAGCATAACAAGTAAGCCTTCTATTTTCATATCACTAGGGATCAAATCTCATAGCTACTTGGCTATCTAGAGTCATTGTGATCTCCTACCCTTGTGGTGACGGGAAGTTCCACATGGTGAACATGACTAAAAGATATCCATATATGAAGTATCCACCCCACCCATGCATATCTATGCAAGCCTATAGTATTCCATTCATTAAGTACTTGCACCAGTTCATTTGTGTTCCATGTGTGCAGAAATCGACTACTGACAAGGCATCCAATGTGCATTCTCCCTTTGTGTAGTTCTTCATCACTTTGTTCATGATCAAGTAGCATGAACAACAAACATATTCTTGGGAAATTAACTCAATAAAGGCTCCATGACCTTCATGCTTGGTTTTGAACTTATCATATTGATTAATCTTGCCCTTCTTCCTACCATGCATTCCATAACCTTGGAATCCTTTTGTGACATTCTCTCCTTCCATAGAGAGGCCAGTCAATTGATGAATATCGTCTGTGTGGATAAGATACTCTCTATATATCCACAAAGAGTCATTATGAACATTGATGGTTAGGAATATGGTGCAACGCCCTATTTTTCCAATGGTACCAAAGACTAGAAGATCCCACAAATTCATGATAATAAACTCCCACAATGACACATAGGGAATTTTCCATTATACATCCACCTCTCCAGAAAAAAATATAAAATAGTCCAGATATACATCCTCCTTCACCTAGGAAACAAGTCCCCATCTAAAAAATCAATGTCGATGAGCTGAGCTTGCTCAATTTTACCCTGAAGGTCTCCCATAATATCAACTTGTGAATCATGGGTATTTGCTGGAATGAAAATCTTTGGAATAACACCTCAATCAGTTGCAACACAACCCATGGTTGTAGTAGACTTGTAATGTCCCCAACCAAGCTAGGAGGGGAAATTATGTTTTTTGTCCCAAAATTGTCATTCCTTCTTATGTGACTGTGTTATTAAATTCTTACAAATATTTTTCTCAATTAGGAATATTGTCAAACATATAGCATACATCCATCACATAAAAAATAGAGAAGATAACATGACATCTTATTATGGACAAAAACTCCCAAAATCAGTACAATGATATCTAGTGGTTGTAATAGAAGCAGTAGAATACTCCTAAGCACACAAATCTAATGGCTTTCAGGAAGCTACACAATCTACTATAGAAACAATGCAAGAAAACCTAGAATGATGTCAATATACTATCCCAAGACTCTCCAAGCACTACACTACTATTTCCAATAATATCCGTTGTGAAATAAGCCTTTCAATCCTATCAGTAGCCCCTCACAAATCCAATATGGTAAAATACTGCAACCTTGATTCATAGAGGTCCTTGTTGGGCGACTATGAGGCATCTAGTCAGGCCTCACAGGACAAACCTTGCTCAACATGTGGGGGTTTATCCTTCCACATATGTATGAAACCCTCCTATCACCTGTAGATCATATAATCGATCTCCTCTTAAACTCACCATTAATACCCTGCACAAGTTGATATGCCTCCCAAATCTCTCTAGTATGAAACCAAACACCAAAATGAATTCCAATGAGAACTCTAGATGAATTATCCTCTTTTTTAGCTAGGGTGGGTCTTGCACCACTGAAACTAAACCTGTAATGGAAGGATTTTTCCAAAAAACCCAATGAAAATGTTGTCTACAAGAGAAATCCAATAAGATATCAAATCATAATGATAAGGGGAAGGGTTACTCTTCTATTTATTCTTTCCTTGGACCTTCTAGATCTTTCCCCATTTTGACCAAATAAAATCTTCACTTTATTTTCCTTCCAATTCCATTCAAATATAATTATTTATTTTATTTAATGTCACTTTTATAATTTGTCATTTCTTTTTACCTAGTGACACCAAATAAACCTCCTTGACACCCTTTTTCCTTGTTGACTATAGCCTACGGGAGTCATATAGGCTATTGAGTCCTCCATCATGGTCAATTGGAAGGGGAAATTTTTAATATCCCAAGGCTGAGCCCCAGTTGAATTATGAATGTAACATGTTTTGTAGGCTGGTGAGCCAAGTGTTATAAGATAGGAGGCTTATGTGCTTATTAGGCCGGAGAGCCTAGATGTCAAAGGCTAGGAGCATGTTTTGTACATGTATGTATTCATAATTATTAATATAACAACATCATTGTGTGTAGACTGACCACGAAGAAAGAGTTATGGGGGACTAAGATCCACTAGGATGGGTATGGGAAGGGGGTTGAGAGGCTAGGAGAAAGGGGCTAAGATTGAGGGCTTAACCCAAGGGAATATTATAATGTATTTCCTGAAAATAATAAAGTTGGGAAATAAACCATGATATCCTAAGTTTCTTTGGGAAAAGGGAATGAACTCCAAGTGGATAGGAACACACTTCATGAGAGCCATGTGTCATCCCAGGCACATGCAAATACAAGTGGGAATTCTTACTTTTTTTGGATCCTTTTTCCATTTTGCACCATCACACCCAACAAGCACACAAGAACCCTAGAATGCCATTTTTGAATTTCCCCAACCACTTGAACCTATGCAACAAGATTGAATTGATACCCTTGTTGCACCTGTACCCTATGGGTTGCCTATGTATTGTTTCATCATTACCGTTCCCACGTCCAATTTTCATTGTTTCCATCACCATGCTGGTGTGTTGAGGATCAGGAGTGAAGAAGTGTGTTGTCAGGCCCATGTATTGAAAAGGCAGGTTTTCAGGCCTATGAATAACTCTCCCCAAGTGAGAGAGTGTGGATAGAAGAAGTAGGTTGTCAAACCTATGAGCAACTCTCTCCATGTGAGAGAGTGTGTTGAGGAAGTGAGTTCTCCTAGAGGGAATCGATTAGTAGCTATAGAGCTCTGATAATTCCATCTCGCCTGTTTTTGAAGCCTCAGAAAGGGAGGTAGAGAAGCTGGTGGACTGTGTGACAGTAAAGGAGTATACTCTTGGGGTGGGACGGGCATGTGGGAAATGAGAGTCTGTGAGCAGTGGGCGTAAGCGACTCCTTGGAGGAAATCCTTCATGTTGTACTGTGCAAATTCTTATTGTACCAGCCTAGCCTAGGAATCCCTTGCCCAATGGAGTTTAGTCCCAGCTTGGGGATGAACCACTGCTGAGAGTGATGAGAAGCATGGTCCAAGGTTGGGAGGTTCGTGGAAGGTCTGCACGTAGTTGGTGTACTTCAATTAAGAGATAAGTATATTTTTGTGCTTAATGGTTAAATGATGTATTTAAGTGCATGTTTGTGATTCTTGTAATAATATCATGTGTTTCATTGCAAGTATGTTTCCATATTATCTCTTTCATTTCCTATTAAGTTTATATGTGAATATTTCCACAAAAGATCTATGTCTAAGGTGACGATACCCGACCTGTTGGTGGTCGAGGCATGTTACAAATTGGTATTAGAGTAAAATATGTTTACTTAGTGAAGTTTCCTGACGTGGAAGTTACAAAATGGTATCAGAGCCCATGGTTTCAACACTGATCCTGGATGGGCCGTGTAAGTGGTTAATGAAACAAAGGTTTCAGAGTGAATTGTTGTCAAAATAGACAAAATATGATTTAAGAGCTTCCATGGGTGCCAAGAGAATACCTTGGCCATGTTATGAAGATGAGGAGGTATAATGGTTTATGGAATGGAAACAAAGAAAGAATCCATAACAACCGTTGTGTTGGGCCGCAAGGTTTGAATTTGGGGCGTAAGATCTACACAACGGAAAGCCCAAATTTTTCCAGCCGTCAGATATGGAAATAGGTGGATGAGATTTAACTTCCAAGTCCTTCAGAATTCACGACTTAAAAAAAGTATATGTGTTATAGAGAAAAATGGGTCAAATCCCTAAGTTCCGAACTCTCGGAGTGGATCTACACCGTAGATCCGGGGAGAAGTTCTTGATCATTGGTTTTGGCTGAAGACAAATAAAAATTGTTAGATCAATCCAAAATAAGAAGGTAAGGCACAATGGTGAAAAATAGATCTCAACCAATAGATCTATGTGCGAATTATTTTGAGTCGTAGATCTCACAACAGTGTGGAAATTCGACATTCGAGAGTAATAAGGTGTGATAGAGTGAAAAATCCCGAAGTCCTGAAGTCTGGAGTTAATCCTGACCGTTCATCAAAAGGGACACGTGTCGGAAAATTGGCTTGTTCAGGAATTCAACATTCGGAAAAAACAAAGTGTGCTAAGGCGAAAAGTCCTGAATCCCCGAAGTCTCAAAGTCTGGAGTTAATCTGGACCGTTCATCAAAAGAGACATGTGTCAGCGTATTGGATTATTCAGGAACTAGGTATTAGAGAGAAAAAATGTGTGCTAAGGAAAAAAACTCTCGAAGTCTCAAAGTCCGGAGTTAATCCGAACCGTTCATCAAAAGAAACACGTGTCGACAGATTGGCTAGCTCGGGAATTCGACATTCGAGAGAAACAAGGTGTCATAGAGTGAAAACTCTTGAAGTATCAAAGTCTGGAGTTCATCTAGACCGTTCATAAAAGGATACGTGTGTCAGAATATCAGCTTATTCAGAGTTCAACTTTCAATAGAATTGGAGTGTGCTAGTGTGGAATCTCCCGAAGCCCCGAATTCTAAAGTCCCAAAGTGACATGGCATGCCGATGTCACTAGGGATGACATGGTTACATAGGATGTGTGCCACATGTCAGTGAGTTAAGAACCTTTGGAAGATAGAAATTCCAGTTAGAATGTGACACGTGTCACTTGTCATATTGGGCCACGTGTCCACTTCTAGTATTTCTCCATGTGGCACTCCTCTGAAGCATGGGTAGTGGGGCCTATGATGAATACATAAAGTAGTTAAAACCTTGGAAAATAATTTAAATAGACTGGGCCCATGACAACTTGACTCCAGTACATGCGTGGTGCCAGATCGTGAAGTCCAGAGACTTGGTACTATGGAGGAAAGGTGTTACAGTTAGCATTTAGTAGAGAAATCCTAAAGGCCAGAGTTAATCTCAATCGTTGGTCACAGGGGATGCATGTCTTCAGATCCCAAGGTCCGAAGATTTGTCAATATGGAAGAAATGGTTCATGATTGAGTGGGAGGAAGGAATCCTCAAAGCTCCGAAGTCTCAAAGAAATGGATGTGATGTGGAATGATGACATCACCTAGGTGACATGGATATCCCCTAGGCATGTCAGGTGTCATGTGAATTTGTACTTGGAAACAATTGCAGCAGTCTGGAGACTTGGCACTCCAGAAGGATTGAGAGTATGGACAGTCTAGAACTCCCAAACTTGGAGTTCTGTAGTAAATGTCAGTCGTTGGATGCTGGGAAGCCGAGGACCATTGATCCACCCCACTTTGTGAGTTCGCCAATGTGGCACTCCGAGAGATTTTTTATGATGTGCTTTGGAAACCACTAAAGCCCGGAGTACCGGAGCTCCTATCCACTATAGACCTAAACAAGAAATGTGGATTGTAGATCCCCCATCCTTCGTGAGTTTTACAGTTAAATGTTCTGTGATGTTTTTGATGTGCGAAAAAGGAAACCTCCAAAGCTTCAGAGCCCCGAGGTTTCAAGGCTCTAGATAAGCGCCCAACTATTAGCACTTGGTCACAACCATGGTCACATGCGTGTTAAGGGCTGAAGAAAAAGGGGCTAGTGCCCGAAAGAAAATTGTAGAATAGAACAGAGCTCATAGATAGAGCCATGGGGATTATTGATCAACCAAAGACCTGCAGAAAATGGAGTCTAGTATTCTTTTGTTGAATCATATTGTTTAAGTTATTCTGGACAATTATTAAGTCTAATAGCTTGACAAAAGTCGGTTGACTGTGCATTTTGCAGAGTTAACAATTGTCAGAACCAAACCAAATTGTTACATAATGTAGATAAATGGAGGAGGAATAGGATTCTTACAATCAAGAGGATGAAGTTAGAGGAATGGATGTCCATTTGGGATTTGAAGGAATGAAATCCAATGGGCATGGAGAAGAAATAGATAAATACATGAGAATGATGAAAATGAAAGGATATCCAAATTCACTAGGAAGATAATGAAAGGCTTAAGAGAGCCAAGGAGAAACATGAATATTTCAATATGAATTTAATGTGGAGCCTGAAAATAATTGAAAAGAAGTTGGATAAGGAAAGTGGATCCAGCAAATCAGGGAGCCACAGGTCCCCTAATGAGGAAAGAAGAAAAAGAAGTGTTAACAAATATCACCAACACTTTCAAAGGCACTACAAAAGGAGGCCACACAATAGTTCAATTCCACATCCTACCAGAAATCATAGGAGATCTGAAGTGGATGAACTGGAGGGTGAAATGTATAAGATCAAAACTCCTACTTTTTATGGAGAACACCAGAAAGATGAAGATTATGAGACATGGCTACTTGACATGAGGAAATATTTCCAATTTCATAATTATTCCTCACGTGCCGAAGGAAGAATCACAATCTATCAGATGAAAGGAAAGGCATCCATGTGTTGGGATCATCTTGTGCAAGTGCGACACATCAGAGAGAAGAATGTGAAATGGAAGGAATTCAAGAGACATTTTGAAAATAAGTACTTAAACAAGAGATACTATGACAAAAAGATGAAAGAGTTCTTTGAACTTAAATTGGGAAGCATGACTATAGATGAATATGAAAGGATATTTCTATATTTGTTGAAGTATGTCTCCATCATTAAGGATGAGACAATCAAGATCCAAAGATATATGAGTGGGTTGCCATCTTTTATCAGTGAAAAAATCCAGTATTATGATCCTAAAACTATGGAAGAAACCATAATGAAGGAAAAGTGTTTATATGATCAGCATAAACAGAATCCTATTTTCCAAAGTGCTTGGGAAGACAAGAGGAATATTAAGAGGGAGCAAAGGAAGAAGGGGGACAATACACCATTTTTTGAAATAGTCCTCAAGGACAACCAGTTTTGAGAGAGCCAGGGATGGCTGAAGTAGGTGGGAAAAGGCCAAGGCAGACACCTATGCAATGTTGGGCTTGTAAAGGATATCATAAGTATAGATATTTCCCTCATAGAAGTGGAAAAGTGACAGTTGTGTTGATGGGCGAAATTGACCGTCCGTCAACTGGGAGAGTGGAACCGGTCTGGGGTTGTCTAAATAACCCAAGCCGTTTGGAATGGACCACCCTATCGAGTTTAATGGCTCCGTTGGCCGCTCTAAGGTCTCCTATGAAAACCGAAGAGAAATGATATGATCTAAGAAATCTTACTAAACTAACTAAAACAAACTAAACTATAACTGAATACAAGAAACTAACTAAAATGAAAGAAACTAGAAACTAATAAAACAAACTAAACTAACTACACTAATGTAACTATATAAACTACTAACTATTATATATACAAGATACTAATTATGATTATAATAACTCAAATCAACTACTTAATTATCAGTTATGATATTCCTTATTCACAAATGTACACTATGAACAACCTACAGATTTGATCAAAACCTGCAAAAATCATATGTATTCGCTGCCCTAAGACAACCAAGAATCTCTTTTTGATTTTTGTATTTATGAAAAGGAAATACAAACTACTGAAATTAAACAATCTAATATATATTACTGAAATTAAACAATCTAATATATATTACTGAAATTAAACAATGTAATATAAATCTAACTAAACTATCATTTATATTAAACTACTTAATATAAACAGTAAACAACTAACTAATTGACCTGGAAACGCTCCAAGTTTGCCCTGTGTAAGATGACTTCTAAGTTGATTGGAGGAAGAAATTCACACCATTTAGTCTTTAAGCTTCTCGTAAATGATCAACTATGCTGCTCCTTGAAGTATGTTACAGGACAAACAAGACATAAAAGAAATCATAACAATTTTCTGATGATAAATTTCTGCAACAAGGGAAACCTATTATGCAGAAAACTTATATAACAATTCAATTAATGAAGAAGACAAAGCTATCATTCATAAAATGAATCAACAACTGTTATGTCCTTTATCTCTTTTGGAAGCAACAAAATATGTATAACAGTAAGGAAATTATATCACTTGTATTTGATTTAGATAATAAAGTAATACTAAACCATAAACAGAATGATATACAAAACTTGAAACACAATGTTGATATATTGAAAAGCAAAAGCTATGACAAAACATCAATTCTACTCCAGTTTGAATCAGAATTACATATCCTTGTTCTCCCACAACTGAGGATTATAGATTATTACAAAACCATAGGTTTATATAGGTTTCTCACAAGGTAAAACATCCTTGTGAATAATAGCAAATTGTTTTACAAAATCTGGGGAAATATCCCAAAATCTCCTAAACTAAGGAAATAAAATGCAAGTAAAATATGTAGATCATCTCCTAACTGCTCATGATATCTATTGTCAATTCGAATTTGCCTGCAATAGAACACAAAGATCAAATTAGAAGGATGTTTTATTAGAAAAACAATAAAAAATTGACTTTACAGACTTAGCTACAGAATCATCTGATTCTGTAGCTAGTCAAAAATCTATAATGATTGTTTTGTATCTCATACGATTTGGTTTACCATTGATTGCATTCATGAAACAATCTTGTTAAGATTTGATTCGATTTTATGTCAATTGGAAAAACAGAGTATTCTTGCCCTGTCCCGATTGCATTCTTTTTTATTTGGTTTTAGCTTAAGGAATAATTGAATCATTAGTAATTAGTTTTGGATTTGATTCTATTTGCTATTTTTGACTAGCCACAGTTCTCGTTTGCTGAGTTTCAAACAGTTCACAGGTATGGTCGAAAACAACGGTTGTAACTATCATTGACCAATTATAATCATAACAGCAGATTGATAGCACTTAGTTACAAGAACGATGTGTAAATAGCTTCCATTGTAATCGGATGAAATCATATCGACTCAAAAATCTTTATGTTTGATTACCACACAGTCAACAGACAGAGGCGCAATAAAATCGACAGAATTCATGAACTGGGCAATAATCAACACAAATCTTTATCGAGTTAATTATAGACACAATATCGAAATCCTGAACAAAATCCAATTCAAACAATAATGAGAATCGAATAAGTTGCAATTGGTTATGTATCAACAACAAAGTATCATATTTGGTTGAAAGACAAAAATAGTTAACCTATTTATCAATCATTTTTACTCATAACTAATTCAAATCATACCATTGACTGTATTCGAAAATTGAAATACCAACAACAGTCTATTTTTAAAAATATTAACAACTTGTCTTATTAACAGAGCATCGAACTAAATTTGAACAATCATATCTATTCGATGATCCATYGAATCAAAATCAAATCCAATCGAATCTTAATCTATAACGAAAATTAATTTATCAAAACAAAAATTATATACAGCGAAGCATACTTATGTAACAGAGCAGGTGAAATATGTACACAGAGTGTAATATAAATGAGTGAAAATTATACCATCACAGTTGCTGAGACTATGTCAATTTTGAATTGACAATTGTTGTAGCAGACTCGACATTTTTGAACAGGATTGAACCTGTAGTTCGTTGCTTCTTGTCGTTGGGTTTCACCTTTGCATTCTGACCAGTGAGCTTTGCCACTTGGTTTTCCAAGTCGTGGATTTTGGATTGCAACCTTGGGACATCCAAGTAGTATCTCTCTAACCACAACCCACACTGATCGCAGGGTGGCGCAACAGGTTCAACAGAAGGGGTTTTCGATGATTCCCCGAGGGTTCCATGGGGTGGTTCAATACTAGGGAAGTCAGGGTTATCCCGCAGACAAGGAGGTAAGTTCTTGACAAAATCATAAGGAGGTTTGCCACACAAGCCCTCTGAGTAAGGATACTCTTCGGCGAGAAAACGTTCAATGTCTGAATCAGAGTCTTCGCTGACCACGATAGGTTCTGATTTGGCAGGGGGTTTGGGTTTATTCCTTGCCATGAGAGAGATTAACCTTGCATTTTTCTTGCTTTTAGCATTAGCATTAGTTTTAGTTTTAGGCCGTTTGGTTGCGGGTTTATCAATTTCAACCTGTTTAGTCACAACCATAGGAAAATTCGTAGGTGAATCGGGTTTAGGTTTGGGTAGTAAAATACTATAAGGCACAGGGGTAGGCTTGCTCTCGGTCACCATGGGCTTATCCACCTGTGGAGGGTTCGACTCCTCAAAGCCATTACGGCTGAGAAAATCATGCCAAGAATCATGATGTAACCCCAATTCATAAACCATTATTATTTTAATCAACCCCAAATGGAAGAGGCTAGTGTCAGCCTGGCTACGCTTGTACCTTTTAGCCATTTTGAACAAACTTCTATGCAGATAGTGCGGCATACTAAGTTCGAAACCCATAAAAATCATTAATAAATGCAGGTGAAACAAGAAAATGAACCCGTACCTGCCTTCACAAGTAATGAATTGTTTGATAATCATCAAGAGATCATACCAGCGGGGTTTCAACATTTTTGCAGGCAAACCTCTGTCACACGAGTTCAATGTTCGAGACTGAAACAACAATGTCCACGGGACATCATTTACCTTGCAACTTTTGGACCACTTCTCCCTCGTAATAGGCAGGCTGGTTGCCGAGCTGAGAAATTGTTCAGTGATTTCAAGCTGGACATCTCCAACTTTGGCTCGGCAGCCATCAAATGATAACGCAAATTGCCGAGCCACAGTGAGGTTATGACCATCGAACTTCCTAATGAAAGCGAGCCACCCGAGATTTTCCAGGTCGCTATACGCACCATCAAATGTCAACAGTGCTTGGAACCCGTTGGGCTCAGCCCTTACGACAGGAGCCATGGCTTCTGTGCATGGTTGGGTTTGAACCAAAAAAAACAATGCACAGGGTCGAAAAAATGATAGGGTTTAACAACTTCAGTGCTCAAATAGGCAGTGATTAATTGCATGCGTGAGAAGGTGGTGGGATTACCACCGCCATGCATTGTATTAATGACTGTATAGTGTTTTTCCATCCATAATCATAATATTTTAAACCATATGTATCGGCCAACCAAATAGGTGTACAACCATATCAACGTGCCATCCATCTAAAATAGAACCAACACCATATGTTATAATCATGCGCCAAGTGTACAGTTCAACCCAACATGAAATTCAACACTAACTAATGATCTGTCGTGTCAATCAAACGTTTTAAACCAATGTTAATTCAATCATTCCAATGCATAGTGTGAAACTATGATCGTTCAATGTAATATTAACTCACAAAAAAATGCACCGAACATCAATTATAAAATTGAAATCCAAAAGATTTAATCAACGCGCCTTTGTGAAACTCAAACCATTGTCATTTCTTCTCAAATTGACCTTATAAATTTACCAATGCATTCGTTGCACATTCACATGTTTATATTTCAAAGTTTTTAGAACATTGCAACCAAAAATCTCATATAATTAATGAGTCAAGAGCTCATAGCAATAATGATCAAAACATATAAGACCAAAATCAATCATGACCTTTATAGAATCAAATGTAACCAGTAAATCTTCATGCTCAAAGGCTTAGTAATCAAACAGATCCAAATGCGCAATCAAGGTAAGAGTAGGCCAAAGGACATAAGTTTGAAAAAAACTTTTGCAGTCACGCGATAAACCAATGGTCAAGTGTCTTTCGGAAAAATCGATCAAAGACGACGACAGTCCAAATGATGAAAGAGGTGTTTTCACACTTTCAGTTGTGAAAACTGAATCGAAACCAAATTGCAATTTTCGCAAAAATGAAACAAATGTCTAGAAGCACAATGCGACGATGATTTGTCGTTAATGAGACAAGGGGTGTAGGCAGCTTTTTTAGAGTAATTAAAAAAATTAGTTGGCTGCCAACAAGTTGTTCACAATTTTCAACAAGCAGAAACAATGGAGGACATGGGAAAAAGAGTACTAAGGATCTATTTAGCCCTGGACAACAAGAAAGATGAGTTTCAATCACACATGATTGAAGTCAAAGTTATGATCAATAACCATGCCTTTACTATTTTAATTGATTCAGGGGATAGTCATAGCTATATAGATCGTAAGATAGTGGAAAGATTTCAATTACCAAGAAGCAAGCATGGGAAATATTGGCTTGTGCAGTTGGCTACAGGGGCCAAGAGAAAGGTTGTTGAGTTGGTTAAATCATGTCCACTAGGCATGAATGGACTGAGTACCAAGGAAGATTTGAACATCTTTCCTTTGGGATCATATGATTTCCTAATTGGTATGGATTGCTTGGAACAAAACCATGCCATATTAGACTATCATAAAAAGGAATTCACTTACTTGGATGAGGAAGGAAATCAGAGAGAAATCCAAAGAATTCCTAGGGAAGTTACTGTCCAGGAAATCTCAACAATGTAGCTAAAGAAGTGTTACAGGAAGGGTTGTCAAATATTTGCAGCCCATATGGATGAATCACATAGGGATAAGGGGCCAAAATTGGATGATCATTCAGTTCTGAAATATTTTGACGATGTGTTCAAGGAGATACTAGGGCTACCCCCAAGTAGAGATATTGATTTCTCTATAAATTTGATGCCTAGGGCAGCTCCAGTATCAAAGACTCCCTACTGGATGAGCATACCAGAACTGAAAGAACTGCAAATGAAGCCTGAATAAATTTTAAATAAGGGGTACATACACCCAAGTGTGTCACCTTTGGGTGCCCTAGTGTTATTTGTAAAGAAGAAAGATGGGACCCTGAGATTGTGCATTGACTTCAGGAAGTTAAATAAAGTAACTATAAATAACAAGTATCCTCTACCAAGGATCGATGATCTCTATGATCAGTTGAAGGATGCAAGGATACTTTCAAAGATATATCTTAGGTCAGGATACCATCAGGTAAGTATTAAATATGAATACATCAACAAGACCGCCTTCAGGACAATGTATGGTCATTATGAGTTCATAGTGGTGCCATTTGGGTTATCAAATGCACCAATTGTTTTCATGTGCTTAATGAATGTGTTTTCCGATAATATTTAGAAAAAAATTTCATTGTATTTTTGGATGAAATCCTTGTATATTCCAAGACAGAGGAAGAGCATGAGCAACACTTGAGAACGGAGTTACAAGTGCTAAGAGAACACCAATTGTTTTCTAAATTGAGCAAGTGTTCATTTTACTAAAATTGAATTCACTATTTGGGACATATAATATCCTAAGAGGGAATAGTAGTAGACCCTGGAAATATTGAAGTCGTTAAAGGGTGGGAAACGCCTAAGAATGTGACAGAAGTTAGATCCTTCATGGGTCTAGCTGGCTACTATAGGAGATTCATTGCAGGATTTTCAAGGATTTCTCACCCAATCACTTCCTTGCAAAGAAAAGGCGTAAAGTTTCATTGGACAGAAGAGTGTGAAAATAGATTCCAACAATTGAAGAAATTGTTAACCAGTTCTCCAATTCTAAAGATTGAGGATCTGAATGAAGAGTTTGTGGTTTCAAAAGATGCATGAAAAGAAGGAATGGAGGGATTCCTCAACAAGAATGGGTTTGTGATATGTTTTGAATACCGAAAATTGAAAGAGCATGAAAGTGTCTACGCCACGCATGATTTGGAGTTGGAAGCCATAGTACATTCCTTAAAGAAATGGAAACACTACCTCATGGGAAAGAGGTTTGAGCTGAGGATGGACCATAATGGTCTAAAATATTTGTTTGATAAGCCTACTTTAAATTCCAGGTAGAGCATATGGTTTGGATTCATCTGTAAATATGACTTTGATATCAAGCACATCAAATGAAAGGAGAACAAAGTGTTTGTTTCACTCAACATGAGAGTGCATGAACTACATGTTACATCCATCAAAATGTATCAAAACCGATCTTAAAGACAAAATTTTGGAAGCTGTGAAAGCAGATTTGTAGTACATGGAAATGGTAATAAAGTTACAACAAGGTAATATGCTACAAAAAATAAAAGATTATAGATTGGAAGTTGATGGAATACTCCTGTACAAGAACATAATTTATGTACCCAATTCTCACTAATTGAGGAGTATGATCTTGAAAGAGATGCATAATGTACCTTATGTTGGGCACCCTGGATACTAGAAAACAATGGCAGCAATCAAGAGCCATTACTATTGGCAAGACATGAAGAAATAAATTGCAGAGTACATCACCAGATGTATGGAATGTCAAAAGGTCAAAGTTGAGCATAGCCATCCAGTTAGGTTGCTACATCCATTACCCATCCCTAAGTGGAAGTGGGAAGTAGTGATAATGGATTTCATCACAATATTATCTAGAACAAACAAGCAACATGATTACATCATAGTGGTGGTGGATAAACGTATGAAAGCTGCCCATTTTATTCCATTGAAGACTACTCACAAGGAAACTAATGTTGTTGATATTTATATGAGGGAAGTAGCATGATTTCATGGTATTCCCAGGACAATTGTGTTTGAAAGAGACCCAAAATTTACCTCGAAGTTTTGGAGAGGATTATTCAAGGGGTTTGGAACGAACCTGAACTTCAACACAACCTATCATCCTGAGTATGATGGACAAACAAAAAGAGTAAATCAAGTGATAGAAGATATGTTAAGAATGTATGTGATGGACAAACCATCCAGATGGGAAGAATACCTACACTTGGTAGAGTTTGCTTACAAAAATGTGTACCAAGCATCATTGAAGATGACCCATTTGAGGCACTTTATGGAAGAAAGTGCAACAAACCAATAAGTTGGGACAACCTAGCTGATAGATAAATAATTGGGCCATATTTGCTCAGGGAAATGGAAGAGCAATTGTTAAAGATAAAGAAGAATTTTAAGGCTGCCCAAGATAGGCAGAAATTCTATTCTGACAAAGGTAGAACCCATAGGGAGTTTAAAGTGGGTGATCATGTTTTCTCGAAGGTGAAAGACAAAAAAAGTTCCCTAAAGTTGGGAAACTGTTCCAAGTTGGCAGCCAGATGTTGTGGACCGTTTGAAATTCTAGAAAGGATTGGACCAATATATTATATCCTTACATTGCCTACATGCATGAATATTCATAATGTATTTCATGTCTCATTGCTCAAGAAATATATACATGATGTTAATCATGTGATTGATAGGAATGTGATTCAGGTGGAGCAAGAAGGCACTTTACAGGTGCATCTGGTGCACATACTAGACCGAAAGAGAACACAACTCTGGAATCGAGCCATTGGGATTGTAAATTCTAGTTGACCTGGTACGGTCCTGAGGACATAACATGGGAGCATGAAGATGCTATGCGTGCATAATACCCACATATTTTTGTAGATTTTGGAAATATTTTTGATGTTGTGTAACTAAGTTGCACTGAGGACAGTGGAAAAATATGGGGAGGGTATTGTAATATCCCAAGGCTGAACCCCGATGGTAATTATGAATTGTAACATGTTTTGTAGGTTGGTCAGCCAAGTGTTATAATATAGGAGGCTTATGTGCTTATTAGGTCGGAGAGCCTAGATGTTAAAGGCTAGGATTTTTTTTGTACATGTAAGTATTCATAATTATTAATATAACAACATCGCTACGTGTATATTGATCATGAAGAAAGAGTTATGGGGGACTAAGATACACTAGGTAGGGTAAGGGAAGGGGGTTGAGAGTCTATAATAAAGGGGCTAAGCTTGAGGGCTTAACCCAAGGGAATATTATAATGTGTTTCTTGAAAATAATAAAGTTGGGAAATAAAATCTAATATCCTAAGTTCCTTTGGGAAAAGGGAATGAAATCCAAGTGGAGAGGAATGCACTTCATGAGTGCCATTTATTGACCCAGACACATGAAAATATAAGTGGGAATTCTTATTGTTTTGGGATCCTTTTTCCATTTTTCACCAATGCACCCAACAAGCACACGGGAACCCTAGAACTCCATTGTTGAGTTTCCCCAACCACTTGAACCTCTGCAAAAAGCTTGAATTGATACCCTTGTTGCACCTATACCCTGCGGGTTTCCTGCATATTGTTTTGTCATTATCGTTCCCACATCCAGTTTATGTTGTTTCCATCACCATGCTCATGTGTTGAGGAACAGGAGTGAAGAAGCAGGTTGTTAGGCCCGTGGATAGAAGAGGCAGGTTGTTGGGCTTGTGAACAACTCTCCCTAGGTGAGAGAGTGTGTATAAAAGAAGAAGGTTGTCAGGCCTGTGAGAAACTCTCTCCAAGTGAGAGAGTGTGCTGAGGAAGTGATTTCTCCTGGAGTGAGTCCAGTAGCAGCTACATAGCTCGAATAATTATGTCAGGCCTGTTGTTGAAGCCCCATAAAGGGAGGTAGAGAAGACGATGGACTGTGTGATAGTGAAGGTGTATACTCCTGAGGTGGGACAGGCATGTGGGGAATGAGAGTCTGTGAGTGGTGGGCGTAAGAGGCTCCTTGGAGGAAATCCTTCTTTTTGTACTGTGCAACTTCCTTTTGTCCCTTCCTAGCCTAGGAATCCCTTTCCTGGTGGAGTTTAGTCCCAGTGCAGGGGTGATCCACTGCTGAGAGTGATGAGCAACATGGTCTAAGGCTAGGAGATTCATGGAAGGTTTTCACATAGTTGGTGTACTTTAGTTAAAAGATAAGTATATTTTTTGTTCTTAATGGTTAAATGATGTATTTAAGTGTGTGTCTGTGATTCTTGTAATAATATCATGTGTTTCACTGCATGTATGTTTCCATATTATCTCTTTCATTTCCTCTTAAGTTTATATGTGAATATTTCCACAAAAGAGCTCTATCTGAGGTGAAGATACCTGGCTTGTTGGTGGGCAGGGGATGTTACAAATTGGTATCAGAGAAAAATATGTTTACTCAGTGACATTGCTTGGCCTGTTGGTGGTTGGGGACGTTACAATAGTATAGTCCTCCCTGCCCAATATTGCTTGTCCTCAAGTAATTCTAGATCAGGGTGTTGTAAGATTTTCTCTCCTTCACAGGTAACATCTTTTGCAGGAAATACTCTCCATACAAGAAAGTCCTCTCGAATGTCCTTCTCCTCAATATCCATTCTATTACATCAACAATCCTCTTGGGAGATCAAACCAATTGTCCTTCCTCATCTAGTGGAGAAATATATGTCGAAGCGGTGACCTGTTATCCCAATGCCCTCTTGAGGCAGGATACATGGAAGGTGTTGTGGATCCTGCTACCCTCTGGTAGCTCTAGCTCATATGATATTTCCCCAACTCTCCTGGACACTCTCTAGGGTGCATAAAAATGAGGCTTTAGCTTCTTTACAACATTCTTCTTTAGTGAAAAATGTCTATAAGGTTTCAACTTAAGAAATAATAGATCTCCAACCTCCAAGTTGCATTCTACCCTATGCCTATCTGCATATATCTTCTACTAATTCTGAGTGGCCTGCAAATTCTCCTTTAGGACACTCAATATGTCCTAACTTTCCTACAACTAGTCTTTGGCCTTGGGAGATTGGATCTCCCCAAACCCAAAATCCATAAAAGATGGAGCGTCATAGCCATATAATTCATTGAATGGGCTCATCTTGATGGACATGTGATGTGTGGTTTTATAGTAGTGCTCCCCTATATGGAAACACTTTATCCATGGCCACTACTACCTTGAGACATAGTTCCTCAGGTACCCTTCGATCTATTTTTTCACTATATCGGTATTCTCATCTATCTGGGTTTGATAGATAGTACTAGGTGTCAACTCTATCCCAGACATTGTGAATAGATATTTCTAAAACACACTAAGAAACTGTTATCTCGGTCACTGACTATGGTCCTTGGGAAACCATGGATCCTGAACACCTCCTTTAAGAATAGATTTGCTACCTGAGATGCATTTTACTCTGTAGGAATGGAAAATAAGTCCACATATTTGGTCAATCTGTCTAGTACCACATAGATATAGTCCCTTCCTTACACATTTAGCAATCTTGTGATGAAGTACATGGAAATGTTATCCCACTTCTTCTCTGAAATTAACAATGGTTGATGTAGTCATATCATATGTGTGAATTATGACTTGTTCTGCTAGCAAGTCACACACTCCCTCACATGAAGAAGTAAATCCCCCTTGAGAACCTACTGTTAGAATATCTCCCTCACCTTCCTGTAGGTATTCAGATACCCCTGATGCCTTTCTAGTGGTGCATCATGTATTACCCTCAAAATCGTATCCTTGATTGTGGAAGCAGGGACAAGATAGATCTTGTACTTGTAGTAGATAACGTCATCCAATACCTTGTACCTTTCATCCTGAATACTTCCCTCCATCAGATCAAAAGTGAAGTTATTCTTGGATTATTCCACTAAGAGAATGGAATTCCAGTCTATTGAGATCTATGCCATGGAGAAGGCTTCAGGTCTCCAGTATAAGGCGTCAATAACTATATTATTCTCCCCATTTACATACTCAATGTCAAAATCATATGCATAAAACTTACTCACCCATTTTTGTTGCCTCTCATTTAGGTCCTGCTACTCTAATAAATATCTCAAGATATTGTGGTCAGTCCTCACAACAAAGCATCCCCCTACTAAGTATTATATGAAATTTTCCAATTCATGCATGATGGTCAACATATCCTTATCATAGATCGGGTAGAGATTCTCAATATCCCTCAGCGTTTAGCTCTCGAAAGCTATCAGATGTTGGTTCTGCATCAATACTGCTCCTATCCCCTCACTGAATACATCACACTCCATGAAAAAAGGCTATTTAAATATGGGAGTGCTAATATTGGAAAAGTTCTCATCACCCTCTTCATTTTGTTGAATGCAACCTGAGCATCCTATGACCATTAGAATGCCCCCTTCTTGGTGAGGTATGTCAGTGACGCAACCAATTATGAAAATCATTTTATAAAGTGCCTGTAATAGGTGCATATACCAAAGAATCCTCATAGATATGTGAGTGACCTGGGGGTGGGCCAATCTAATATGGTCTTATATTTTCCTGATGCACCTTCACTCCCTCAACCCTAATCACGTGCCCCAAATAAAGGATCTCTATCAACCCAAACTTGCATTTTTCCTCGGAAAAAAGTGTCTGCTCCTGCATAATGGTGAGAATCTCATCCACATGATTTATATATTCCTCCCATGTCCAGTTGTAGATTAGAAGATCGTCAAATAACACCAATAATAATTTCCTCAACTATTTTTTGAAGATATGGTTCATGCATGAATGAAAGGTAGTTGGTATGTTAGTCAAATTGAAGGGAATGAATAGAAAATCATATGTCCCATAGTGACACCTAAATGTTGTTTTATGTATATCCTCCTCTCTAACCTGAATCTGGTGGTATCCTGATCACAAATCAGTGTTTGAGAAGTACACTACCCCATGCATTTCGTCGATCAGTTCATCAATCCTTGGTATTGGGTATCTCTTTTTGATGGTATTCTTTTTTACAGCCCTATATTCTATGCACATCCTCATAGTTACATATTTATTCTTCACCAGTTCAAAAATAAAAAGGACTAGAGCTAGGCCTAATATGTCCCACCGCTAGCAACTCCTTTATGGACTTATCTGTTTCATCCTTGAATCTCTTCGAATGCATGTAGGGGGTTTTGATCATGGGTTTGGACCCCTATTCTAGTTCAATGACATGCTCAAATCCTCTGTCATGTGGTATCACTATTGGAAATGGTTCAAATACTCTCTCATTATTTCCAAGAAATTCTTGGATATCTGTAGAATAATGTTCTCATTCCTGTGATGACTTCTCCATGGTGATCAAGCATTCTATTGTGCAAGATAGGTCCTTGTGTTTAAGAAGGGCCTCCATATGCCGGTTAGACATGATCCTTGGGGCACTTGATGACATACCTCTCAGAACGAATTGTTGTCCACTCTTGTTCTGGAATTCCATCCTCATGTATCAATAATTCATGCAGATATCTGCCAACGAGTACAACCACTAAACTCCTAGCACCACATGAGTATCTATTAAATCCATGAAATAAAAGTCATCAGTCAATGTATAGTTTCCCAATGTTACTTCTAGTCTCCTTATCCTCCGAGTACATGTCATGTTGTAACCATATGATACTACCACATTAAATCCGTCAAAATCCTCTGCAAATAGTTTTCTTTTGGTCACAAGTGCAACATCAATAAAGTTGTGGGTGGCTCCACCATCAACCAATGTCGTAACCCTTTGCCTCTGCACAATGCCTCTAATCCTGAAGGTGTAATATTTAGGGACTCATGAAAGTGTGGAAATGATAACTCCCTTATGGATATCCTGCAATGGTTTCTACTCTATATATTGTGAAGGTTCCCCCTATCCTTTCCTATACCTTCATCGTCACCATCCTCCTCATCAAAAAATACCTCAATGTAATGGACTTTACCTTTTCCCATACATCAATGACCTGGATCCCATGGATATTTGCAATTGAATAAAATTTTCTTCCTCTTTAGTTCTCTCTAAATATCCTCATTTATCTTGTCCTTCCCTGTCCATGGCTTTCGGGGAAATTTTGTCTCCTTTCCCCCTTGAGCGATAAATGGTTTTTTTTGTACCTTCTTGTTGATTGCGCCCTTCATGTCCTTGGATCTCATGATGGACTCCTACAATGTGACTATCTTGAAGGAATTCAACCATCCTCTCATGGGTTCATCTAGACCCTTTGTGAATAACATCACCAACCTTTAATGAGAAACATATGTCACCATAACTGCCATCCTCTGAAAATATGTAATGTATGCTTCTGGTGTACCTGTCTATATCAATTGTTGCAACTCCCTAAAATGTATCTCAAATTCCTTCTTATTAAACCTATCCATCAAAATATGAGTGAAGTTCACATATGAAGTGATGTGTGTGTTTCCTAATGTTACCAACCCATGGTACCATCATTTGTGAGATTCTCCTTCCAAGTGAAGGGTGGCATACTTAATTGCTTATGCCTCATTCATTGGCTTAAGTTGGACGTAAGTGTCCAACTTATGTACCCATGCCCTATCCATGCTCTTTTTAGACCCATTGAAGGGTGGGATAGTCAACCTTCCCACCTTGTACATGAAGTCATAGTTCTGTGGGATATATGCTCCTATGTTCCCCTCCCTAGGTCTATACTTATGTTTGAGGTCACATAAGTCATTATAGGAAAATTTATCATGGATATATTCATCTATCATATTCTACTCCCTATATGAGGTGTTAATATCAAGCCCCTGATTTGGTTTCTCATGTGATTTTGTAGGATGCCCTATTAAGAACTATGGTAATAAGGTCCTAGGGATATTTAGGCTCCTAATCTAGGTTTGGATATGGTTATTTGTACTATACATATGTATTCTTCCACCCCAATAGGATACACTAGGTCCACCTTGACCCGTATCATTCTTATTCCAACACTGGCCCACCAACTATGTGAGTGACTCAAGTGTCTGATGTCAGAACCTTTTTGTATATGCCTACCTTTGGGATGCCTCATTCTATCCCTTGACCAAATACTTTAATATTTGGAGCATATTTCCTTCATGGTTGTATCCCATGCTTCCTTTTGGCTCTGATTCTCCTTGGTTTTCTTATGTTTATCTTTCCGGTGACTCTCGAGAGGTCTTTCCTCCGCGACCTTTTATTCTAAGAATTAATGTAGTCACAGGCTAGCAGAACCACCAACTTTGATACCACTATAATGTCCCCAACCAGGGTAGGAGGGGAAATTATGTTTTTGTCCCAAAATTGTTATTCCTTCTTATATGAATGTGTTATTAACTTACTACAAATAGTTTGCTCCATTAGGAATATTGTCAAACATGTATCATACATCTATTGCACATAAAATAGAGTAGATAACATGGAATCTTATTATGGACAAAAACTCACAAAATAATTACAATTATATCGAATGTTTGTAATAATAGTTGTAGAATACTCCTAAGCACACAAATCTAATGGATTCTAGGTAGATACACAATATACTACTGAAACAATATAAGAAAACCTAGAATGATGCCAATCTACTATCCCAAGACTCTCCAATTCCTACACTACTTTGTCCAGTAATATCCAATCTACAAGCGACCTTTCAATATTGTCCCGAGCCCCTCACAAATCCGATCCAACAAACTACTGCAACCCGGATTCGCAGAGGTCCTCACAGGACGACTATGAGGCATCTAGTGAGGCCTCGTAGGACAACCCTTTCTCAACTCACGGGGGTGTGTC
Organism: Picea engelmannii; assembly: GCA_009831015.1. Taxonomy (NCBI): domain Eukaryota; kingdom Viridiplantae; phylum Streptophyta; class Pinopsida; order Pinales; family Pinaceae; genus Picea; species Picea engelmannii. The sequence continues at coordinate 1,023,327 of ML778846.1, forward strand.
CTTCCAAAGATGCGTGAAACCCTCCTAGAACCTGTAGATCAGATGATCAACCTCCTCCTGAAACTTATTGATAATACCTTGCACAAGACGATATGCCTCCCAAATCTCTCCAGTATGAAACCAAACACCACAATGAACTACAATGAGAACTTTGTATGAATTCTCCTCTTTTCTATATAGGGTGGGTATTGCACCACCAAAACTAAACCTGTAGTGGAAGGGTTTTTTCCCAAAACCCCAATGAAAACATTGGCTACAAGAGTAGTCCAATAAGATATCAAATCATAATGCTAAGGGTCATGGTTACTCTTCTATTTATGCTTTCCTTGGACCGTCTAGATCTTTCCCCATTTTGACCAAATCAAACCTTCACTTTATTTTCCTTCAAAACTCATTTAAATATAATTATTTATTTTATTTAATGTCACTTTTAGGATTTGTGATTCATTTTTACCTAACGACACCAAAAGAACCTCCTTGACTCCCTTTTTCCTTGTTGACTATAGCCTACGAGAGTCATATAGGCTATTGACTCCTCCTTTGTCACAGTCAATTGGACATGTACATTACAAGACCGTTGGTAGACAAAGAGGATTGGAGGATGAGCATGAGTATGTGTACTCATAGAATTCACAATGGGCTCTAGAGTTGAGTATACAAACAACATGACATAACATAATGACTTGGACAATGCTCGATTACAAACTTATGGACAGTCATGATGAGGTGACATGGGTAAGCATTAAAATTTCATTAAGGGGAAATCCGCATAGATAAATCAACATCAACAACAAACATAACCAATGAACATAGAAAAATCTAATCAATAATTTGGGTAATAAAGGGAACAAGCACCAACACAACTTTAACATGGCATAACACATGGGAAAATAACTAACATTTCAGTGGCTAACCGGAAAAGTATTGACAATCTTTTTGACATAAATGAACTTTGATGACAAGGACAAAACAACAATATAAATGCACTAACATAATTTAATGAACAATATGAAAGTGACATGACAGTGACTGAAACATCGGAAATTATTAAATGCATAAAATATTTAACAAAGACTCCCCCTGACCACAATGATGTGATCCAGACCGGAAAAAATGACTTATGTAACTTCTCGGTAGTGGTTCTATATGCCTATAGAACAACTGGAATGTTCTCATTCCACTTATCTCAATTGGTAAAATATAATTTATTCAACCCCTTCTCTAAAATCTTATTGAATTATTCCACTGTACCATTGGCTTGGAGATGATACCAACTTGTCTTGTGATGCTAAATCAGAAATTCTTGAGTAAGGGTGGAAATTGTCTCACAGATGAAATGGGCACCTTGATCATAGGTTAACCTCCTAGGACACCTAAATTGAGTAATAATGTACTAAAAATCAACGTTGTTGTTATGTTTGTAGAGAAATCCTTAATAGGTTTTTCTTTAGCCCAATGAGTCAAATAAATTGTTGCAGTGATGATGTATTGTTCCTTTGAATGTTTAGCTAGTAGATTGATAGGTCCTATGAAGTCAATATCCCACTTCTTAAAGGCCTGTAGTGATTGAACAATATGTAATGGAAATGCACCCCTATGTGAGGGCTTACCAACCCTCTAAAAAGAATCACATGCTCTGGTTGAATCCTTAGCATCTTTGAACACAATTGGCCACCATAATCCTGCCTAAAGTATATTTTGTGCAGACTCCTTCCCTCCAACATGACCTCTCGCAAATCCACTATGATAGTCCTATAATATCATAGGTCTTTCATGGTCAAATACACACCTTCTAAGGATGTTATCCAATCCCAACTTATATATTTGACCTACAATCAATTGATAGTCTGTTGCATAAACCACCAAAAGTCTCTTTTGTGTTGCAGAATAACCATCATGGCAAACACTAGTGATTAATAATAAAGCAATATCAAAGAGATAGTGTTGTATATCTTCAATCTTAAATAAGTCTACATCTGAGAGATAATCATATACAACTCCACCAGTTTCTCCTAACTCCAACCACGATAAGTGGTCAGGGTGATGTACTATCTCTTTTTTTTTCAGTTATGAAATGCAAGTACAAAGAAAGGGGCACTCTCTATGGAGTTTTCCTATGGCATTGTGTCTTGAATAATTGCTACAAAATATCATATCTCCTCTATTATGATTTCAAATCCCACTCCTAGATTCTCTGCTAAACTATGGAATAAGTACAATGCTAAAATAATGGAATCCCCTTCTCTTCCTAGTGGTCAAGTATTTAACATGTTGGGGATTGGATGTAACACTGAAAGGACTAATAACATAATCTATAGAATAAAAAAGAGAAATAAAATTCAAAGAAGATCGGTGGTGTCTAAAGACATCAGTACAACACTTAAGCACAACACATTTTGATCATCACATCACAATGCATCATTGAACACATAAATCATAATCATCGATCGACCAATAGGGTCCTTTATCTATAGTTTCAATATCTAACCAATTTCCTTGAAATTGGGAAGACATTTTCCACATAAAACCATCGATATATGGTGCCTAGACAACATAATTGAGTCCATTCAAAATAACAAGATAAATATTGGAAGCCATCTTCGTGATCTGATAGATCTAATAATATGAATAGATTACAATCAACAAATCACCATCCCAGACTCAATAACTATAAGATCTGACTCAACAATATTTGTAGACAACAGGCGAGGTCAAAACCAGTCACTCTGATACCATGTTGGGGATTGGGTGTAACATTGAAATGACTAATAACATAATATACATAATAAATGAAGATAAATAAACTTCAAAGAATACAAAACTTAAGAAAAATTCATCATTGAACACATACATCATTATCATGGATCGACCCATAGGGTCCTTTATCTATAGTTTTTGGATCTAACCAATTTCCTTGAAATTGGGAAGATATTTTCCACATAAAACCATTATTGGTTGGAACAGATCCCAACAAATATCCATTGTTGCATCATCTTGTTGACTTACCAAGTTGACCTGATCGTCCAATCATCCAACACATAATCAACTTCTTGCTTTGTTGATCTATCGACCAATTGTCTCTAACTTCTAGTTAATAACCTGACCGACTATCTAATTGACCACCTGTCCAACTATCTCAAGTTACTAGTTGGCTGACCGATCAATTATCTCCAGAAAGAGTGGGTTGAACCATTAGAGCCTAAGGTTGCAACATAACATAGTACGATAGTCGTCTAGGGTTAGTATTTTTGCATGACTCAACCCTCAATTAATGTTAGGGTTTTGTACCCTCTATAATATTCTTGAAATTCCACACATGAATATCCCCACATGTGTGAGTAATGGGGATTGACATGGCATATTCTTGGTAACATGGTGTTCAACAAGGCAGGTTAACTTGTAGGAGACATAATTTTTGTATACAACATCTAATTGAGGTGATTTTAAAATTGTTGGAAAGCTCTTTGTGTGTAGAACAATGTTTAGGGGATGTGAGTTATTCTTGCAAAGTTTTGATTGCAAAAAGTTCCATATGATGCCTAAAACTAGATCTAGAAGGTTCCAGACCCTAAATCTCCAAACTGGGACCTACCACTAACATGGGCTCTACAAGCCAAGTTCTCCAATTTTTCCACCTAGAAAGTACCAACATAGATGAAAAACTATATAATGATCCATTACAGATTAGAAATATTGGAAGAAGAAGAATTTTCCTTAGTAGTAGTATTTTCATCATAAAATATGGACATAAAGGTAATCTTTTCATTCCTCATGTATTTATTTTACATGATAATGTAAGAAGAAGCACTTCAAATTAGTTTTCATTGTTGGATCTATGTACTATTGATATACTTTTATTTTTTCCAAACTAATTATAAAATTGATAAGAGTATGAATTGCACTTAGACTCATATATTTCAAACTGATGCCATTAGGGCTAGGCTTACCATGATGATAATGGACCCAAATTGGATGTCCTAATTTTCCATCATTCTCATGCATGTACCAATGCCTCATTATCCTGTTTTACCATATGTTTCTCCTATACAAATCAAATAAGTAGTAGTGGATACTAGTGTTGGACTAACTCTACCAAATTATCCTCCAACATACTCAAAAATATATGTTTTAGGAAGATGTTCCCTTCAATCATCATTATTTACTAGGACATAAATGAACACCAAAAAAATCCAGTGAAATGGAAGGATCTAAAGTGTTTTCAGTATTGAAAAATCCTTGAACCAATAAATTTGAAATTGGATGTTTCAAAATGATGATGGGAGTGGTTAGAGTAGAAGTAGTCGGTTCTTTCTATGATGACATTTCAATATATAAACCATATATATGATCTTATAAATAATTATATTTTTCTTCAATGTTATTGTATTTGAATATGAGACTATATTTAGTATTAGAGATGTTTTGTTAGGGACCTAACCTCCCCTCACATAGGTAGAATAATATGCTTTCCATGTAATAAAGGCCAATATTAATAAGGCCTAGTAATAAAAAAGAATAAGTCAAATGTAAGAAGACCTAATAGAAGCTTATGCTTCTAGAAGATATTCCTCTAGATTGTACTTTTGGTAGATAGATTTAGTATAAATAGGAGTAAAGGGCATGCGAATCTTTGTCTTGAGAAATATTGTAATAGAGTGTTGCTCTACTGGAGGTTTCCCCCTTGAAAAGGAAAGTGAACAGTGTTTCCTATCCATAAAGATATTATTTTGGTGTTGTGGTCTCATCTATTGTATTGTTCCATTGTTATTATTTGCAATATTTATGTTTTCAACTATTATAATAGATCTGGTACCTTACAAGTGGTATCAAAGCACTTTCCTTGGCAGAAAATCATGGGTTTTTTTTTTAGGGTAGAGACGTATTCTAGCATCTTAAATTTACAAATATATGTCGTTCAACGCATAAATCCACGGTCGAGGAAGAATACACACAGGAACTACAAGTGGTACTTAATCACACATTGTTTGTCACCCTTGTAACCCCTGTTGGTACCCTTTTGAGTGGTAGCGCATAAGAAAACACTTATATACGGATGGACCTAGATATATTGAAGCCATCCATAGATAAATTGATCAGACGCCTGACTGCTATAGTGCCACCAAGAACAACACTTGGGAAGATATTCTCTATTACTTGGGTAGTCGTGTAGTACGACTAAGGGCACAATCTAGCCTCCTTAGTTAGTTTCCTGAGATATTGGTTCGAGTACTATTGTTGGACCCCATACGTATATCAAAGAGATATAGCACATGAAAACCCTTGTATGTAGAAACCCTGAATACCCTAACCCTTGGGAAGGAATAGAAACAAAACATACAAGATTTGTTTACATGCAACTTTACCTCTTGCATTCTGGTTGCAAAATTACTACACATTTTTTCCTGTTAATAAGTTAGGCCTTTCAACAGTGCAATATTCTTTAGATTGGAGTATAACTTCACAACAGTAAAAAAAATAGAGTATGGATCATGCGTGCACCATTATTTGAGCCCTATCCCATTGGATTACTCTCTTCGCCTTGATTGCAGTCATACCTATCATTTTTTAGCAAATTGTTTTTCCGTGGACCAGACCCCCTTTTGGCCCCCATATTTGGGACTCACCCCATTGGATTCCCCTCGTTTCCCTAATTGTCTTGATACCCTTCACCCATATCCCATTTTTCATGTGGTCCCACCCATCCCTTTTCATCTCCTCCCTTCATCATGGCTCACACCCATAGCCAAGACCTTGAATTTTGCCTCAATACCTTGTCTTATGATTTTACAGAGGCCTAGAAGGATGTGTGACAACTCAGTGCCAATATTACCACCATCAATAAAAAAATGCATTCCACCATAGATGAAAAAATGGAAACCTTTAAATAAGACCTCTCTACCCAGCTTGAATCCTTCACTGGCCAGATCTGCGCCAAGATGAATATCACTAGAGACCTTACCTCCTCTAACCCACATTTGCACCCTAAAGGTGAAAATTCCTGTAATTCCTATAATTTTTATCCCCGTCATTTTCAACATGACCTACTCCTTCCACGAGTGAATGTGAACAAATTTGATGGCTCAGATCCCACTGGTTGGGTAACTCAAATGGAACACTATTTCTCTTTGTACAACATTACATATGAGTTGGCCAAACTCCAATATGGTATTCCCCATCTAGATCAAGAATGTTGGAAATGGTGGAAATGGAGAAAAAATTATCGCCAAGGGTATGTGGCTTGGACACAATTTTTTGTAGAGATTTATGAACTCTTTCACACTGAAACCAACCATTTATGCCATTTGACAAATTTGAAACAATATGGTAGAGTTGAATACTTTATAGTTTCTTTTGAGCAATTGGATTTACGCATGGAGGGAATTTCTTATGTTTTTTTCCAAGAATTCTTTATCAATGGCCTCAAGGATGAGATCCATGCTAACGTCCTCATGGCTCATCCCCAGAGTTGTGTGGAAGCTATTAAAATATCTATGGAATCACAAGAGCTTGTCTCTTCTCAAACTAGAAAACCATCCTTTATTCCTCGCCCTAAACTAGTCACTCTTGCTCCTCCTTCCACTCCAATAAAGATCCATAAATTGACCCAGGAAGAAATGGTTGAACGCCATCTCAAGGGACTTTGTTATAATTTTTATGACAAATATTTTCTTGGAAAAAAGTGTAAGGAACAAAATATTTTTATGGCCATCTCTGAGGATGTTTCTGAAGAAGAGGTCGAGGCTCCTCTTGTGGTCGAGTCACCTAGACCGAATGACCTGACTCCACCCTCATACCCCCTGGAAGTTGAACCGGTCATTTCCATGAATGCTCTCACTAGATTCTCTGCTCCCCAAACCCTCAAGATAATTGGTTACATTAATCATCAGAAGGTCATCATCCTCATTCACAGTGGCAGGACCCATAATTTTATTCATCACCACATTTCTCAAGAAACTAATTTATATATCCAAGTAGTCAACAACTTTAAATTCATGATTTCCAATGGAGGGTACATGAAATGTGGGGGGCCTTGTGAAAATGTGTCTCCAAATTGGCCAGTACCACATGAACTCTCATATTTTTTCTATCGACATGGGTGGTTGTGACAATGTGTTGGGTGTCAAATGGCTAAGGACTTGTTGAGGGGTCTGAAATCCCTTTAACTCAACAATAGGAGCCAAACCCACCATTGAGGCCCAATTAGACTCTATAGCATTTGATAGTGGAATGGTTCTCTAGATCTTCCGATCTGGCCAAATAATCGATGGGATTTACGTAGTGATTGACAAGATATCTTCGTATGAAAATCCCTCCTTTAGTTTAAACATTCTCTTTTGTATTTTCTTTTATTAGGTGGGTCTGCTAAAAGATATGCATTGGTATAAACCAGTTGGGCAAAGGGGAAATATTAACTACTAAAGAAGGCTGAGCTTGGGATAACCCTCATGCTCCAACATGTAGACAAATATTTTTATACCTCTGACAAGACTAGTACTAATACATCAACTTGATGGCATTCTAATTAGTGACTGAGATACAATCATTGAAAGAAAACATACATGCAATAAAATAATGGCCAGAAAAATAGTTTCCTTGGCTCTAACCATTAATCACACATTAACACAATGATTTTCTTTCCATCATTAGAGATAAGAACTATAAAATATTGAATCAACTAACTTATCAATAGATTCAAAAACTCTTACTCATTACAACATCCATTCACGAGATTAAGTCAGAAGTAATTCCTCCTTATGATCCAATCACACACGCCTTTGATGTAAAACAAAAATTTGTCTCCGGTCCTAAACAAGACTTCTCAATTAAGTAAGTTCCAAAATAGTTCTTTATAATTCTGAAAATGAGGGTCTTTGCCAAAACCATCGACATTTTCTAAAAGGTCGATCCTCTTATTTATAACAAATCATTAACTAAAAATAACTATCAAAAGTGAAAGCTAAGTAAAACAAAACATCACCACATGGTGCTTCCATCTCTCTGTATTCTAAGAGTCATTGAATGGTTTCACTGGAGTGGATGACTCTTCTCATACTCTGACCATTTGACAAAGAGTTACTCGCATGTGTTGGCATACAGGAATCTGTGTTGGTCCATCGAGGCCGAAATGATCTCCTTTACTTCTACTGCCCCGTGCCCGATACTTGACTATTATGACCTTTAACTGTTGTAACACTGTTTGAACCTTGATCGGGTGTTCCATGAACTATTGTACTTGTCCTGGCTCCATGTTTTCCACATTTGTTATCTCTGCAGTCCACACCAAGTCTTGTTCTGCATTTTGTTTGACTATGTCATGCAAGTCGACAAAGTCCTCAGATGAGCCAAATTTTGGGAGACCGATGTCTTTCATATCCCGATTAATCTTGACCCACCTTCTTTCGCAATCGACCCATTTCTCTTGAATCTCCTGCTGAGGTCTTTGGGACATTTTCACCTAGTATTCGACCACTTTCCTTATCCGATCTATGTTATTGTCCCTCAGCACCCGAATGTCGTGATCTTCAGTGTCTCGGCCCTTTTGAACTGCGCTGATGTAATAAATTATTTCCACTGCTTGGTAGGCCTTCTCGTACCATATTTCCACATATTTGCAGGTCACTAGCACCATAAGAGTGTCTTTTAGGAAGTTGGCTATCGTTGCAGTAAAAAGGTGTTATTCATTTGTGAATCTGTTGTAGGCATCTTGGAATTCGCTTCTCAAAAATATTGTGGCCTGTGTGGAGTCCTGATAATATTTCTCCAAATGACGCAGATGCTCCAACTCCTTTAGCATAGTGGCTAGGTCCTCTTCATATCTCCTTTCTCTATCTAGAGTGGCATCTGCGATCACCATCTCTGTGTTGATAAGCTCAGACGTCTTGGCATGCTCTGTGCTGATCAATTTATCCTCTATGTTGATGAGGATCGAACTATCCAAAGTAAGCCTCCTTTTCTTGGTGGTTCTCTTCACGATGGATTTCCTCTTTTGGTTGTAAGAAATTGCTTGTATATCGGTGAACTCATCCATAGGTTCAGGGATTTGTTGTTCTCCCCAAGTAAGAGTGTTTCCAAAGATCTTGACGGTGTATATCTTTTCAAGACCGGGTTCATGAACCTCTTCTATATGTCCTGATTGTGCGGCCTCTGGTTGTTTCTCATCAGTTGGTAAGGTACTGGAAAAAACCAAGGAATTAGGGGTAGGTTCGGTACTTACTTGGTAATCAATTGTTGAGATGTTGATTTCTTGTTGTGAAATTTCTTCTCCTTGTTCAACTAATCCTAGCTCATGCCTCAAGTTGTCCATTGGGGTTCCTGGTATGTTGAGTGGCTCAATGCCCACAAAAATTTCTACCTCATGCTCATTCTGCGAATAGATTTGACTTCGAGAATTGGGACCCCGGGTAGATGCTTTCTTAGGTTCTTTCTCCTATGTAATTTTCACCGAAGTGACCAAGGACACCTCTGAACTCTCCTCATCATCGTATATGGTAATTAAATCGAACAAGGTATTTTGTATACTTTTCCTTCCTGATGTCCTTGCTATCTCGGGCCAAGCTGTAATTTACCCTCATGATCCGACCTGTGGTGATGGAGCTTCAGGGTTTTTTGACCCAGTGGTTTCTTCAATCTGTATCACCTCTGGGCCACTTGGTTCTCCTCATATTTTGACTAGGTCATCGGTCGGGATCCTCGTCATTTCTATCAGGTTAGGGTCATTTTTCAACTGATCGATGATCCTCTGCACCCCTTGTATTAAGGGTAATCCCCTTCTCTGTGCCTATGTTGCCTCTGCTTCTCTGATTTCTTCCCTAGCCCTGAGGGCTTCTTGAGATAATTGCTCTATCATTTCCACTTGTTCCTCCATGCTCATGGAATTGAACCTTGTCATGTTTGGGTTCACCATCCTCTACACCACCTCATCCCAGTCCTGGGCACTCTTTGTGAAAATTTCATCCTCAAACTTATCATGAGCATATGGCCAGCAGGATAATACTTGTGAAGCATGTTGGAGGACCAAGCCTTTAGGGTCATGCTTATAAAATCGGCATGTCGAGAACTTGAATTCAACTTGGCTCAACCCTTCTAGTTTGGCTTGAGCCATATCTTTCACCAGATAAAACACTATATGAAAATCGTAGGGTATGAAAGCCTATTTCTTTTCTTTGACCAATGTGGTGTTATAGCCCTGTAGGATGGTCTGATAACAGATTTCTCCCATAACGATTCGGCCTAGGACATGAGAGGATATAAGGTGTGGTGATTTGGTGGCCCCAAAAACTCTGATGTAGGTTGAGTGTTCATCTAAATACCAATGGCCTACCTTTGCTATTATTTTCCTGGATGTCACAGATATTCTTGGGAATTCCTTCTTAAAAATAATAAAATAAATGTGAGTGATGAATTCATCGCAGATGAGTGCATAATACTTCTTGTACCTATTCTCCCATAGTATGTTGAAGTAGACGTGGACCGGGAGCTCTACAACATGCCAACTTAGATTCATGTCAGTGAAGACATTCCTTACACACATGACATTTAGCAGGTACGAGGCCATGTAGAAAGTGGGTTCCTCCCCTTCCTTCATCATTTGAGCCTATTGTACACATATTCTCAATTGTTTTGAGATTATCTCTCCCTAGTTGAAGCTTCACTCGACGATCTCTACTATGTACCGAAAAGGCATCCATTCTTCCAAAAACTTGGAGCAATCCTTTTCTCCATATAGCTAACAGATGAGAGCCATAAAATAGATGTATGGCTCCCTTAGGTTGATTTTTTTGTACCAACCATTGCTCCGGTTAGTGAATTTATTGTCCTCCTTCAACCATGAAGTCATGAACTGGCTGGTGTCATGGAATTCATATAACTTCACCACGAAGTCCGTGTTGAGCCGCTCCTTTGGGTCCCTAATCTTGTAGTATTTATGGACTTCTATAGATAGAAAAAATCCAATGCATCCACCATTCTCATCATTGATCAAACACTTCTTCCCATCTGTATGTTCGATGATCCATTTCAGAACCTCTATGCAGGGGAAAACAGGGGTTCTTCTTGCCACCATGTGTAAATATGACCATCGTATGTAGGGGAACACCTAGTCATCGAGCACCCTTACATCTGGGTTGTTGTGTGGGATATACTATGGATATTCTTGTTGGATAATTTTGTTGAAGACATCCCCCCACTGTGGGAGCGCTACCTTGGATTTGATGCTTTCCTTTGTATCACCAAAGGACGAAGGCTGGACGAAAGCTTTCTTTGTTGTTGTTTTGATGAAAGCATCCATTGTACGGACATACTCTAAATTCCTCATTGTCCTCAGAGAAGAACCTTCACCCATATTGGCTTCTTTCATCTTTGGTGCTCCCGACAAGTGTCTGGTGGTTGTGTTTCTTAGTGGCATCTTACCTGTAGTTCTGAAGCTTGTTAAACTTGGTTTTGATAATCAAAAGGGGTAGTATAGTATTGATTCACTCACTTTTCTCCTTCAGATGCTCTGTAATTCAACTTACGCATAGATTAAAAAACCATTCTAGATATTTAAACATGAATGAACTTACGATTTTGCATCAACCATTCAATTCGGGTTATGAGTGAAATTTCAACAAATCTACCGCTAAATCTTCATAGATGTTCAAACTTAAATTCATCGTGGGTTTATGGCAGAGGCATGGGTGGTAATCTGGTCTATCGGCGATTTCAAAATGTTGTAGTCTAATCGGTGCACAGGGTAGAAACTAATGTAGGATCGGGCATTAACTATTTCCTTAAATGTCCAAAATACGATCGTATCTAATGCTGCAAACATCCCATCGTTCTGCTCTTTCATTTCGTGGATCGGGGGTCGCGATTGTGTTGTGAACATTTTTTTTGATATCCTCTTGCAAAATCTTTGCAACCAATTAATATTGTTGTACAGAGCTGACATGGAAAAGCTAACTAGGAGTCATGACTAGGAACTAGGGAGCCAAAAATGACTCGGGATAAAACTACATCGTACGACCCTCTTACATGGTAAATCCACGTGGAATTTGAGACTAGTGACTTCACTCTCTCATGTCATTCAGAGTTGGGACTTTCTTTAAGAGATACATTTCTAAACCCAAAGCTAACTCACTGACGCCCGAAAGTGTCAAGGATCGGAGATTGGCCATAAACCTACCCAAGTTCTCTCGGATCAACTCCCTCGAAAAAGTCCCGTTGCCAAAAACACATCGGGGATCGACAATCGGAGATAGATTTATCGTAGTCGAAATTATTTTTTTCACCTTTTTGGGATTTCCCTAATCCTAATAAAGTGCCTCGAGCATCGACTATCGACGATTTCTTTACATCCTTTGTTAACATTTGTCTTTATCATATTTTTTCAATGTCGAAGGCAATCAGATATCTCTCGAACCTTTATGTGAATAAATTATGCAAATCAAAAACACCTTATGTCGATGCCGATGAGAATCGGTGCTCAATGACTATTGTCTTTGTGTGGTTCCCTTACTTGAATTCTTTCCAACGTCGAACCTGAGCGCGTTAGGTGCAGTGTTTAGTTGTTGGTTCTTAATTCGGGTGTTAAGGTATTTTAGACATGAGGTTTCACAAGTTCAAAAAAAACTGACTAGGTGATAATAGACATGGAAATAAATGAAGATAACCATTTCCCAAAATGAAATCAAGTCAAACAGTGAAGAAAACAAGTGGTACCCGAAAAGTGAAAAAAATGATAAGGCTTTTAGGGTGTGTTGAGTTCTCAAAAAATGGCGTCTTACTGGGAAAAATCAGAATATATGTTCCTTCCCTGGGCTCAGCTGATGAAAAAGTTGGTTAAGAACTTAACTGGTTTTTTATCAGAGCCTCTTCTATCCTTTCGTTTAAAATTCTCTAGTTGGTGAATCCTGGCCTGCCTATGGGGTTTCAACCTTTATTCCTTCATCGTTTCATTTAACCATGACCTATGCCTTCTCTTCATAAGAGTCGAGAAAATCATTCATTGGCACTAGGCCTTTTAGTTGTCATCATTCACTTTCTATGATGTTGCTTCGCTTCCAGTGAGTGTCCATAGCCCTAGCGGAGTCACCCCAACATCACAGACCTTGCTCCGCTGCCAGCGAGAATGAATAGGCCCGACGGAGTTATCTGGATACCCTCTCCTACCTTCCAATCATTTAATTTGATATAATTGATTTTATTTTGGAAGAATTCCCTAAGCGAGTGGGAGAGGAGGACGTCTGTTATTTGAAAAATGAGATGGTTAAAGTGAATTTTTGTTGGCTATGTATTGAGGTACATGTGGTCCTTCCAACTTACCATCTTTCACTTTAGGTTTTACCAGGCCTCCAGGTAAACAATTCATCACTTTTCCAAGGTTGTTTATTTGCACAGGTTAGATACAAAACTCCTTCAAAACAGCTGCAATTGTCCCAGCTCTTCTTGTGTTGTATGTAAGCATGAGTTAGGAACATAGTTCATTATACTACATGAACTAAGGTCAACCAATGCCTTGCATAACACAAACTTCAAAGCACAAAAAATCCTATAACAAGAGAACAAAAATGAAGGACTCCGCAATCAGCCTACCTAAAAACAAAATATAATGAAAACACACACATTTGTTTTTTTATTTATTTTTTATTTTTTAACAAAAATATTGTTTTAGGGCTTGGCCATTCACCGAGAGGGTGTTAGGTTCCCCCCTCAAATTTTGCAACCGATACATGTCTATCCCAAGTCTATCGGATACCTGAAAAGGTCTGGGCCATAGATTTTGAAATTTTGAATGTTTTCCCTTCGGCTCATTCGCTCTGTCCCATTTCAGGACTAAGTCTCCTACTTCAAAATTCTTCTCTTAGCCCTTATGCTTGTCAAACCACATTTTAACTATCTGCTGATGAGAAATGAACTTTGATTTTTCTTTCTCCCTTTCTTCTTCCAGCATGAGGAGGGTATCAATTATTTGTTGAATAACCAATGAGGGTTTTCCTCTAGAGTCCTGAGCAAGCTAAAGAGATGGAAGATATAGTCTGTTCGGGAGAATGGATTCTTGTTTGTATACCAGAAAGTATGGGTAATTCCCTATAGATTATTTGGGTGTTACTCTATCAGGCCATAGAGAATTATGAAGTGAACTGTGCCAATTCCTCTGGTTGTTTGCAACTGTTTTCTTTAATATCCTCATTGGTTCTTATTGGTTGATTTGCCACTCCATTCCCCTGTGGATAGTAGTTTGTAGCATATCTGATTATGATTCCTTTTTATAGAGAAAAATCGATTAATAGGGTGGAAGAAAAGTAAGAGGAATTATCGAAAACAAGGACAGAATAATTATCAAACCTTGTGATCAACTGTTGTTCAATGAATTGGATCACCAACTTTTTGTTTACATGAGTCAGAGGGATGACCTCTGCCCATTTCGTGAAATAGTTTGTGGAATTCAATATGTATATATGTTTTTTTGAAGAACTCGGTGTAATTTATCCTATGATATCTAACCCCCATTGCTCGAATGGCCTGGAGACAGCCACAGGTTGGAGTGGGACAGCTTCTCTTTTTTCCCTCCCTGCACTTATTTGACAAGTTTTACAGCTCCTATGTATGTGTGAGCATCCCTGAACAGAGTAGGCCAATAATAGTCGGCTCTTAGTATTTTGTGAGTGGTGGTATTTCCTATGAAGTTTCCACCTGTAGGACCATCATGGAGCTCCTTCAAAACCGTGTCTATGTATTCTCATTCGAGACATATTAAAAGTACCCCATCATAATTAACGCAGAAGATCACTGAATTTATGAGATGATATTGTGTTGATTTTAGTCTGAGAGCTCTCCTTTCCTTAGGGTTTAGGTTTTCTGGGAAAGTCCCATGATGCAGGATATAAGATAATTTCTCATACCAAGACTCCTGCCCTAGGGATACGTATGAAGCTTCACTATACCATAATTCCAATTCATTCTCCCACTTGATTTACTTAGTCCTAGGCTTCAACTATCAGTTTACATAATCCTTGTCCTTTAACCAATTTGGAAGGTTTTATATCTAGATCAAATTATTGAACTACTACCATCCAGTTTCCTCTTCTTCCCCCCATCTCGTGTTGAGTGAATAGGGATCAGACTATAGGATGAGGCATACTAACTTTGGTGTGTTTTTTAGGATGTAAGATCTGAAGTGTTTTACTTCCTTGTACACTGCATAAGCTTGTTTTTCTATAGCAGGGTATTTTAGTTTGGCCCCTCGGATATTAGTGCTCATAAATGAGACTGATGCCTCATTTTTGTCATCATCCTTCTCAGTCAATACTGTATCTAACAATTGGTTGGAGGAAAAATTCTAGAGGAAAAAATCTTTGCTAAATTCGAGTCTTCACAACACTAGAGCTTGAGATATTGTAGTATTAATATTGTTGAAAGAGATTTTTCGTTCATCATCCCACTTAAATTCAACATCTTTTTGGATCATCTTTTGTAATGGTTTGATGGTTTTAGCAAAATCGGGGGTGAATTTCCTTACAAAATTAATTTTCCCAAATAAGGATTACATAGCCTTTTTGTTATGGGGTAATGGAAGCTGGGCTATTTCCCTAGTTCGTTTTGGGTCTATACGAACTCCTTCTTGAGATATAATATAACCTAATAGTTTCCCTTCCTCGACACCAAATATAGTTTTCTTAGGGTTTAAAGATATATTGTATTTCCTACACCTTTCGAAAATATGGGTTAGGTGTTGGATGTGATCTTCTCTATTCTTTGAATACACAATCACATCATCCAAATAAACTACTACACATTTGTTGATTAGTACCTGAAACGCTACATCCATGGCCCTTTGGAAAGTTTCCCTTGAATTGATTAGCCCAAAGTGCATGTGTTTATAAGAAAAGGTTTCCCACTTGGTTCGGAAGGTAGTTTTCAATCGGTCTTCCTCTGAAACTAGAACTTGGTTGTAACCTAAAAAGTCATCTAGCAAGGAGAAAATATCAAAACAAGACACAGTCTGCAAGAGTTTCTCCATCGCTGGGACTGGGTAGTTGTCCTTTTTTGATGCTCTATTGAGGTTTCTAAAATCCACACACAGATAGATCTCCCCATATTTTTTCCTGATAGGAACCAAATTTTCTACCCATGCAAAGTGTCTAACCTGAAAGATAATTTTAGCATCTAGTAATTTCTTCAACTCTTGACACATGAGAGGCTCAAGGGATGGGTGGTACTTCCAGAGATTATGTTGGAAGGGTTTTACTCTGGGTTTTAACGATATTGTGTGTTGGATAATGTGAGTATCATAAGTTTTCAGATCTCGGTAGGACCATGCAAAAACATCTTGATATTCTCTGAACAACTTGAGATAGGATTTCCTCTCTTCTTTAGATATTGTCTTTCCAAGATTCATATTCTTAGGGTTCTCCGGGGTTCCTAGATTTATGGTTTCATACATGGGACAAAAACTCCCTATCTTTATGTTTGTTGATCACTTAAATCTTTCCCTTAAGTCAAAAAGGTTTTATAAATTGGCTACTCCTTTCGGTATCATGTGAAACCTCAGTTTGTCAATCGATTGATTTGTTTCATCTCTTTGTACATGGGGATCGATTTCTACTAGTTTCTCCTGAAAAATTTCATCGTCAATAGCCAGATCTTTAAAATTTTCCTGATTGGTTAAGAATTTTATAATCTATTCATCTCCTTAAAAGACCTTCCAATTAGAAATATTGTTAGGCACCGAAGGTTTGTAGAGTAGCTCCACAGTGAACTGGGAGGCTTCATAGTCTTATAAAGGGGATAACCTTGAGGCAACAATGGCCAGGGAATCAACAAGAGTGTTCTTTGTTCTATGGATTGTTGTAATGTTGAAGGCTTCAAAATGTTCTATTAGTTTGTGCAATTCCTATTGATAATTCCTCAGGTGGGGAGAGTTCCAATGTATAGTGTTCCTTACTTGTCTAACGACGATTTCAGAGTCTCCAAAAACCTTTATTTCTTTAACGTTTAAGTCTATGTATTTCTTTAAGTCCTGTACTAGAGCTTCATACTCGGAGGTGTTGTTTGTGCATTCAAATTCTAGTCTGTAGGATAGGAAATTTTGTTTACCTTTGGGATCAATGAGGATACACCCCGCTCCTGATCCCTCTTGTGACATAGACCCATCAAAGTACAAGGTCCAAACTTGTGAGCGAAAACCATCAGTTTTTTTTTTCCTACCACTTTCCTCCTTTCCTCCTATCTGTTATGTGGTTTTTAACAGAGGTTATTGAAAGAAGAGTATTTCTTCTGCCGTTGTCGAAAATTTTTCTTGAAAATTCATTTCGTAGTTTTGAGTAAGAGGGTCATCAAATGAGAGAGGTGAGAAATTACCGAAATTGGAGTCACAGGAATAATCTCCTAGCACGGGGAAATCTGTCGAAGAGGGTTCGTTAAATTCCTCTAAATAAAAGATAGTATGTTTGAGATACCTTTCCCTATCGATCTTGATCATGTTTGTGTGCCCCTTTAATGGAAATGGTGAGCCCAGTCTCTACTAAAGTATCCATTCAAATTCTCAGACCAATCTCAACTAAGTAGCAATCCATAAGCTTTTGGGATATCTACTACAATGATATCAATCACTTGAACAAATTTTGGGTGTGTCGGCATTTTGATCATGACATCCTTGAGTTCTCCCATAACTTTCACCTGGGTTCTATACAGTTGTATCACATGCTTATCACTTTTGAGGGGGACTACATTTAATTTCTTGCAGATAGATAATGGAATAACATTAGAGGATGCCCCTGAATCAACCTAACAATTTTGGAGCTTTCTGTTGAAAACTTGAAATGTCAGGAGGAACGGTGGGACGAAAGGCCTTCCTTTATTATCTTTAGAAAAAGCGTTCACAATTGGCTTATTTATTAGATCTCTGAGGGATGGATTTTCTCCTTGGTCCATTCTATTTATAGGAGTTTCTACTGACTTCAAAGCTTGTAATAGAAAGTCCTTTTGTTGGGGGATTCTACACATGTCCATGAACGATATATTTTCCTTCAATTTTTTCAAATCTTCTACTATGTTGTAGTCTAGCTTGGGCGATTCTCGTGTATGGATGTTTATAGGATTTTTTTTGGGAGACAACAGATTCTTTCAGGTGATCAGATGTCTATTTTCCTCTCAAATTATGGTCAATGGTAAGGTTGTTTGAGATCGGTTGACCCCTACTTCACGTTTCCACATCTAAGACCTCTATGGGTGGTTCTTGAACCTCAAATAGATCATTGGAAGGCATTGGTAGGTCAAGGTCCCATAGTAGCATGGTTGTTTCTTCTGGTGGGTCAACTTCTTCCTGATCAACAATATTCATAGCAGAGCCACTTGATTGTTTGGTAAGGGAATCCTCATCTAGAAGCCTATTGGCCATCAAATTCATGGCATGCACCCATTGTGGGTAGTCTCTTTCAGAATGTTTCTCTTGGTGATAGGTACAAAAAGAGTTGGACGCCACATTTCTCAGGTGGACGTTTAAGTTTGTTGGGGGAGGTTCAATTGATTTGAACAATGGATTTCTTTTAAAAATGGGTGTATAGGGACTTTGAACTTGGTCTCCTTCCATATCACTTATTTTCATGTCTATGATTTCATATGGAAACTTCTTTATAATTTGTTGTAGGTATTATATGTCTCCACTTCCTTTTTTGGGACCTTGTTTTGTTTGTTTTCCTGGGGGTCTGGTCAAGAAGAGTCCTCTCCTGGGCATAGGTTGAGCTTCCTTTTTTAATAATGAGACCTGGCCTTCTTTACATCCCTTCATTTGGAATTCTATTGTTTTGTCTTCCTCAAAATTCTCAGCTAGGTTTGTTTTGGCAACCCTTTTTACAAACATGGAAATGGAAGCAGGGAGAGCATTAGTGTATACTTCAATTTGCAGCTCCTGAGTGGGTTTAGCTTCAGGTTGAAATTTGTTTAGGATGGTGGTGAATCATTGATTGAAGTCTTTAACCTTCTCCTTTGAACTCATGGTGGCGGTGAACAACTCATCCATCAAATCTCCTGTAATGGTTTCTTCTGCAAATTTATTTAAAAATTCCTTTTGAAACTTCGTCCAACTAGTTATGGACCCTACAGGCAATTTAAAATACCACGTGGAGGCCGAATTCTCAAAATTTTAGGGTAAAATCTTGCACACTACGTCTTCATGTTGGACATTCATCAATCTAATAGCTACTATGAATTTTTTGATATGGTCTTCAGGCAATCCTGAGGTTTCTAGGTCAAATTTAGGGAGTAACTTTTCTAGATGTCAGGGAAGGTTATGTACTCTTCTGAGGATTTCCAGAGCATCTCTGCCCAACCAATGTTGATTATTCTGAGGTGGGTTTCCCATTTCTTCATTGTGATCATTGTTATCTTCCATGTCACCTGACTCCGAAACTGAGCATTTTGAGTTAAACCCTTCTCAGATTCAAAATCGTCGGGCTCAGAGCAGTTACTGGCTGGTGTTTCGGGGATTAGATTGAGGGGATGTTTGATCTCGGTGAGGGAGAAATCTATTAGGTATTCTACTGTGTGAACAAAAACCTGGTCGAGGGTGTCAAACATTGGTCTTCTTAGTTGTTTTCTACGAGGAAGTAATGGAGCTAAGGGTAGTGCTCCAATTTGTCAGGCATAATCTCTTGTGATTCTTTCGAACTGGTTCAACTCCTCGTGGGGAAGAGCGTAAGGTATTTCAAGGAATAAATGTTGTTCCTCTCTCTAGGGTGAGTTACTCATTTCAGGAGTACTTAGTGTGTGTGGGTTTTATTGAGAATGACTATCCATGCATGTGGGTTGTTTTGAATCTATAGGTTGTGTGAAATATTATATCAGAAATATTGTTAGCCATTTATTCATATCCCTCCTTATAGAGTCAATTATGTTGAGGGGTTTGAAATCCATTTAAATCAACAGTAGGAACCAAACCTGCCACCGAGGTGCAATAAGACTCTATAGCATTTGATAGTGGAATGGTTCTCTAGATCTGTCGATACAGCCAAATAATCGATTGGATTTACGTAGTGATTGACAGGATATATTCTTATGAAAATTCCTCCTTCAGTTTAAACATTCTCTTTTGTATTTTCTTTTATTAGGTGGTTTTGCTAAAAGATATGCACTAGTTTAAACCAGCTGGGTAAAGGGGAAATATTAACTACTGAAGAAGGATGATCTTGGGATAACCCTCATGCTCTAGCATGCAGACAAATATTTTTATACCTGTGACAATCCTAGTACTAATACATCAACTTGTTGGTATTCTAATTATTGACTGAGATACAATCATCGAAAGAAAACACACATGCAATAAAATGATGGTCAGAAAAATAGTTTCCTTGGCTCTAACCATTAATGACACATTAACACAATGATTTTCTTTCCATCATTAGAGACAAGAACTATAAAAATATTGAATCAACTAACTTATCAATATATTTAGAAACTCTTACTCATTACAACATCCATTCATGAGATTAAGTCAGAAGTAATTCCTCCTTATGATGCAATCACGCACGCCTTTGATGTAAAACAAAAATTTGTCTCTGGTCCTAAACATGAATTCTCAATTGAGGTAGTTATGAAATAGTTCTTTACAGTTCCAAAAATGAGGGTCTTTTCCAAAACCAACGAGCTTTTATAAAAGGTTGATCCTCTTATTTATAACAAATCATTAACTAAAAATAACTATCAAAAGTGAAAGCTAAGTAAAAATCAACATCACCACATGGTGCTTCCATCTCTCTGTCTTCTAAGTGTCATTGAATGGTTTCACTAGAGTGGATGAATCTTCTCATACTTTGACCATTTGACAAAGATTTCCTCTCATGTGTTGGCATACGAGAATCTGTGTTGGTCCATCGGGGCCGGAAGGATCTCCTTTACTTCTACTGCCTGTTCTTGATACTTGACTATTTTGACCCTTAACTGTTGTAACATTGCTTGATCCTTGATCAGGTGTTCCATGAACTGATTTACTTGTCCTGGCACCATGTTTTCCACCTTTTCTATCCCTGTAGTCCACGCCAAGTCTTATTCTTCATGTTGTTTGAATGTGTCATGCAAGTCGACAAAGTCCTCGGGTGAGACGAATTTTGGGAGACCGATGTCTTTCATCTCCTGATTAATCTTGACCTAGATTATTTTGCAATCAACCCATTTCTCTTGAATCTCCTGATGAGGTTCTTGGGCCATTTTCACCCAGTATTCAACCACTTTCCTTATCCAATCTATGTTGATGTCCCTCAGCACTCGAATGTTGTGCTCTTCGACATCTCGACCCTTTTGAACCACGCTGATGTAATCAATTATTTCCATTTCTTGGTGGGCCTTCTCGTACCATATTTCCACACATTTTCAATTCGCTAGCTCCATAAGAGTGTCTTCTTGGAAGTCGGCTATCCCTGTAGTAAAAAGGTATCATTCATTTTTGAATCTATTGTAGGCATCTTGGAATTTTCTTCTCAAAAATACCATGGCCTATGTGGAGTCCTCATAATATTTTTCCAAATGGTGCAGATGCTCCAACTCCTTTATCAGAGAAGCCAAATCCTCTTCCTCTTTACTTTCTCTATCCAAGGTGGAATTTGTGATCACCATCCCTACATCGATAAGCTTAGACGTCTTGGCATGCTTTGTGTTGATCAATTTCTCCACTGTGGTGATGAGGATCGAACTGTACAGAGTAAGCCTCCTTTTCTTGGTGGTTCTCTTCAAGATGGCTTTCCTATTTATGTCGTAGGTGATTTCTTTTATATCGGTGACCTCATCCACAGGTTCAGGGATTTTTTGTTCTCCCAAAGTAAGAGTGTTTAACAGGCTCTTGATGGTGTATATCTATTCAAGACCGGGTTCCTGAACCTCTTCTGTATGTCCTGATAGCATGACCTCTGGTTGTTGCTCATCAGGTGGTAAGGTACTGGCCAAAACCAAGAAATCAAGGGTAGGTTCGGTACTTATCTGATAATCAACTGTTGAGATGTCGATTTCCTATTGTGGAATTTCTTCTCCTTATTTGCCTGATCCTAGATCATCCCTTGAGTTGTCTATTTGGGTTCCTGGTATATCGATTGGATCAACATCCAAGGAAATTTCTAGCTCATGCTCATTCTGCGGACGACTTTAACTTCGAGCATCATGACCCAGGGTAGATTCTTTCTCAGATTCTTTCTCCTTTGTAATTTTCACTAGAGTGACCAGGGACACCTCCGAACTATCCTCATCATCATATATGGTAATTACATTGAACAAGGTATTTGGTATACTTGTCCTTACTGATGTCCTTGCTATCTCAGGTCGAGCTGAAAATTCCTCTAGTGATCCTACCTGTGGTGATGGAGCTTTAGGGTTTTTTGACCCGGTGGTTTCTTCAATCTGTATCGGCTCTGGGCCACTTGGTTCTCCTTGGCTTGCGACTGGGTTATCGACCGGGATCCTTGTCATTTCTATCAGTTCGGGGTCATTTTGCAACTGATCGATGATCCTCTACACCCCTTGTATTAAGAGTAACCCCCTTCTCTGTGCCTCTATTGCTCTAATTTCTTCCCTGGACCTAAGGGATTCTTGAGCTGACTACTCTATCATTTCCACCTAATCTTACATTCCCATGGCCTTGAACCTAGTCATGTTTGGGTTGGCCATCCTCTGCACCACCTCATCCCAGTCCTGGGCGCTCTGTGAAAATTTCGTCCTCAAACTTATCATGACCATACGACCAATAGGATGATACTTACGAAGCATGTTGGAGGACCAGGTATTTAGGGTCGTGCTTATGGAATCGAGCTATTAGGAACCTGAATTCAAGTTGGCTCAACCCTTCTAGTTTTTCTTGAGTCGTATCTTTCACTAGATAAAACTCTATATGAAAATTGTAGGGTATGAAATCTCGTTTCTTGTCTTTGACCAATGTGGCATTATAGCCCTGCGGGATGGTCTGATAACAAATTTATCCCACAACGAGACGGTTTGGGACATGAGTGGTTAGGATGTGTGGTACTTTGGTGGCCCTGAACACTTTTATGTAGGTTGAGTGTTCGTCTAAATACCAATGGCCTACTTTTGCTATTATTTTCTTGGTTTCCATAGATAGTATTGGGAATTCCTTCTTAAAAATAACAAAATAAATGTGAGTGATGAATTCATCGCAGATGAGTGCATAAGACTTATTTTACCTATTCTCCCATAGTATGTTGAAGTAGACATGGACCGGGAGCTCTACAACATTCCATATATTATCTTAGATTCATGTCGGCGAAGACGTTCCTTGTGCACATGGCATCGAGTAGGTACGAGGCCATGTAGAAAGTGGGTGCCTCCCCTTCCTTCAATGTTTGATCTTGTTGTACACAGATGCTCAATTTTTTTGAGATTATCGCTCCCCAGTTGAAGCTACTCCCAACAATCACTACTATGTAATCCAAAGGCATCCACGCTTCTGAAAACTTGGAGCAATCCTTTTCTCCATATAGTCGATAGATGAGATCCATCAAATATATGTATGGATCCCTCAGGTTGATTGTTCCATACCAGCCATTGCTCCGGTTAGTGAACTTCTTGTCCTCCTTCCACCATGAAGCCATCAACCGGATGTTGTCATGGAATTCATAGAACGTCCCCAAGAATTCTCTATTGAGTCGCTCCTATGGGTCCCTAAGCTTGTAGTATTTATGGACTTCTGTCGGGAGGAAAACTTTGACGCATCCACCATTCTCATCATTGATCAAACACTTCTTCCCATCTGTATGGTCGATGATCCATTTTAGAACCTCCATGCAAAGGAAAACAGAGGTTCTTCTTGCAACCATGTGTAAATACGATCGTCAGATGTTGGAGAAGACCTAGTCATCGAGCACCCTTACGTCGGGGTCACTATGTGGGATATACTCTAGTTATTCTAGGCTAATTTTGTTGAAGAGATTCCCCCACTGTGGGAGCGCTACCTTGGATATGGTTCTTTCCTTTGTATCACCAAAGGTCGGAGGATGGACAAAATCTTTCTTTGTTGTTGTTTTGACGATAAGCTCTGCCCTAGGGGCGTACTCCAACTTCCTTGCGGTCCCTGGAGAAGAAAATTTGCCTATCTCGGCTTCTTTCATCTTTGGTGCTCTCAGTGAGCATCTGGTGGTTGGATTTCTTAGAGGCATATTACCTGCAGCTATGAATATTTTTAAACCTAGTTTTTATAATCAAAAGGGGCAGTATAGTCTTGAGTCGCTCACTTTTCTCCTTTGGACGCTCTAGAATTCAACTTACATGCATAATGAATTTATTCAAAAACCATTCTATAGATTGAAAAAGTGATGAACTTATCGTGTCACATCGGCCATTCAATTTGGGTTATGAGTGAAATTTCAACAAATCTGTCTCCAGATCTTCAGAGATGTTCAAAATTAAATTCATCGTGGGTTGACGGTGGAGGCGCGGGTGGTAATGTGGTCTATCAGTGATTTTAAAATGTTGTTGTCTAATCGGCACATGGGGTAGAAACTAATGTGGGATCAGGCATTAACTAGTTCCTTAAATGTCCAAAATTCGATCATATCTAAGGTCACAAATGTTCCATCATTCCGCCCTTTCAGTTGGTTGATCGGGGGTCTGGATTTTGCTGTGAACATTTTTGTTGATATTATCTTGCAAAATCTATGACATCGATCAATCATGCCGTACATATATGACATAGAAAAGATGACTAGGAGGTGTGACTAGGACCTAGGGAGCCAAAAATGACTTGAGATAAAACTAGACCATACAACCCTCTTACATGGTAAAGCCACATGGAATTCGAGACTAGTGACTTTATTCGCTTGTGTCAGTTGGAGTCAAGACTTTATTTAAGCCATATGTTTCTAAACCCAAACCTAACTCGTCGACGCCCAAAAGTGTCAAGGATCGGCGATCGGTGATAAACCTACCCAAGTGCTCTCAAATCGACTCCCTTGAAAAAGTATCGATGCCGAAAATGCATTAGGGATTGATGATCAGAGATAGATTTATCGCGGTTGAAATGATTGTTGTGACCTTTTTTGGATTTCCCCAATCCTGATAAAGCACATCGAGCATCGACTATCAATGATTTCTTTACGTCCTTTTTTAACGTCTGTCTTTCTCATATTTTTCCGATGCCGAAGGGGATCGTCTATATCTCAACCTTTATTCGAATAACTTATGCAAACCAAAACCACCTTCTGTCGATGCCAGTGAGAATCGGTGCTCGACGACTTTTGTCTTTGTGTGGTTCCCTTACTTACTTGAATTATTTCCAAAGCCGAACTTTAGCATGTTAGGTGCAGTGTGTTATCACATATAGTTGTTCAAGTTCGTAGGAGACAACCATCAACGCATAGAGCAGGCAAAGGAAATTACAATGGCATTTTTCCCCTGCACATTTTCAATGTGGCGTTATCTATAAACATAGATGGAAGGACTCCAAATTTATTGGGCGGATAAAATTTTAGCAAGGGCACTAAAGTAGTCGACAAGCCCGGATCTCAGCTCCCCTCTAGATAACAAGAAATCCTGGGACTCAAAGATGAATTTTTCATTATGGGCTGATAAGGTCACAACAAAAAGGTCATTGGGTGTTTCCCCTTTTCATTTGGTGTATGTGGTGGAGGCCATTTTTCCTACCCATCTTTCCTTTCATATGGAAAAATTCCTCCAGGACCACCAAGGAGAACCCGATGATATGGTTAGGAGGATACAGTAGCCGGTGGAAGTACAACAAACCAAGGAGAAGCTGGTTGATAAAGTTCATGATCACCAACAGAAAATAAAATGAACCTTTGGCAAGATGGCAAGTAAGGAGCATTTCTAGCTGGGAGATCTAGTGCTCAAGTGGGACGCCCCCAAGAAGGACAAAGGAAAACATGGAAAATTTTAAGCCTTATGGACTGGTCCGTTCAATATCTCTAAAGTATTTTCGAATAAAACCTATAATTTGCAGAGCTTGGAGGAATTTTTTTATTTTTTTTTTTGTCTAAGCCATGATTGGCTTTCCACCATTGTAACTACCATTTCCTTTAATTTTCTTTTTAAATAAGAGACTCCATAACCCAAATCACTAATGCACTGGAAATGTGCATTCTTGGAATCTCACAAGGAGCATACCATCCCCTGTGGAGCCAATGTTATCAAATACAATTTTTCAAGTTCGCATGAGACAACCATCAGCGCATAGAGCAAGAAAAGGGAATTACAATGTCAGTTTTCCCTGGCACATTTTCGATGTGGCACTATCTCTAAACGCAGATGGAAGAAATCCAAAGTTAGCAGGAAGATAAAAGTTTAGCAGGGGCACTAAAGTATCTGACGTGCCCAAATCTCATCTCCCCTCCAGATCGACGGTCGCTAGTCTTATTAGGGCCGCAACATGTGTGGACACCAAAATCCGAAGGGTGGGCTGAAATCGAAATTGTGGTTTCATGGGGAGGCGACATGTCGAAAGGAGGTGCATATCGGGCCTGAAAGTGGTGAACGTCCAAACCACTTTTCTCGGCCCCGATATGCACATGCGCATGTAGCATCCTATCCCGGGTCGACAAGGGGTCGCCCGATAGTAGTCCCGCCACACTCCAATCCCAACGAGCGATCAACCAATGAGCGAGAGATGACTTCCACAACCTTAATGTCCAATCCAAGTGCGGCATGTAGTCTTCTACGGATCGTTCGCCTCATCACACTCTTATCCCAATGAAGATTCAGTTAATGAGGCAGGGGTTGGTAGATGAAACCTCATGTCAGCCCATGAATGGAAGACTCGATAGTTATGGCCAAGAAGGCCATACTGTCAGTAGGGTACAATGATTGTCGATTTTCTTTAGGTACTCACTGAACCTGGTTGGTGTCTGAAAAAGGACTGCTGAGACGTAAAGTCTTGAATGGAATTTCCAGATCATAGTCCTCGAAGTAGTGTACTGGTCTAAGTATAAATAGATCAGTATGATATTTTGTTAAGGTCATCAACTAGTTGAGTAGAGATCTTGATTTTTGCAATATTTTGATGTGAGAATTGTTCTCTGGTTATGTATCAAATTTGAGACTTTCACATTAATAGAATTCAACTTCTCTCATCTCTTTGTAAAAATTATGCTAAAAAACTCGGGCATGGAGGATCTAGTCGAGAGTTGTATTTCTATTGTAATGTAGGTTTGATTACAGTATTGTTGTGCGCAATTTTAGTCAGCTTCCTTGTTACCTTATTCCCTCCTTACACTGAGAGGCTCGGGCATGGAGGACCCAGTCGAGTTGTAGTAGCTGCATTGTCATGTAGGTTTGATCATTATGTTTTTGTGACATATTTCAGTTTCTGAAGCTTAATTTCAAGAGTGTTCTTGAGCTTGAGTTTTTCTTCACCAAACTGCTTGAAATCCAGATGCCCATGGAAGGCTTTTCCACCTTTCTCACTAATTCTTCCTTCTATTCTCACTTAAACTCAAATCACTAACTGAAGTTAATAAGGCCCTCACTTCCCCGTTCATTTCTTGTCCAATTCCTATATTAAAATCATTCTTATACTAAGTTTGTCCATTTGACCTCCATTCATAAAACTAACATCCACCAAATGTTATGATGGGTACTGGGCTTATCCTCATGCAATATGAGGCTGAATCTTAGTGCTAAAATTCTTGGCATCGTTTCCGAGGAACGAATTGAAGACATTTCCCTCGAATAGAACGATAAAGAAATAATGATTCTGAAGGTGCATCAGAAATTAGTGACTTGAAGATTGAAACTTGCACCTGGCGACTCCATTGTTTTAGTTGTGGCTCCCAAAAGAAGACACACGAGGTCTACTCCACATCAGCCTCTGGATACACCTGAAGCTGACCCAGAAAGGATTATCAAAAAAGGAAAGACCCCTCAAGAAGGGATTTCAACTTTTGTATCAGGTGATTCTGATAATTTGCATGATTCGTTTTTCAAAAATCTAGTAGTTGCATTTGTTTCTCCTGTTATACCATCTGTTGGAGTTTCAAGAAGTTTAAATTTTGGAAGTGTCCCTATTGAATTTTCCCTTTCTAGGCCTCATTTTGAAGAGATTTTTGACACCCCCATTTTCCATGAGATTTTCAAGTGGTTCAGACCCAGAGGTTCATAAGGTTTCCCTACTTTGGGTTTTCCTACTCCTCTTCCTGTCATAGTTGCTGCATCTAGAGAAGGGGAAATTTTTTTTCCTTTGATCCCCATATCATCCTCCCCTACAAACACAACCCCAATCCCACCTGTCCAATCTTCATCTCTGCCCGGTTCTCATATGGTTCACATTCCAATGGAAGGTGCTAATATTCCTAGAAATAGAATGGACGCAATAGTGGCAGCTAGGTACGCTCCTCTTGTTTTACCTTAGCCAATGAATCCCCTCCCAATTGGATATTACATCAAGTACATGCCCAAGTTTATAGGAGAGGAAGACACAACTTCTGAAGAGCACCTTTCAACTTTTTACAGTTATGAAGATAATCTTAATATTGAAAATGAAGATGTTTTGCTGAGATTTTTCGTACAGAGCCTTGATGGTGAGGCTAGAAAATGGTTTAGGGGTTTGACTCCTGGATATATTGATGGGATTGAATCTCTAGATGAATCATTCTTAAGACATTTAGGGGATAAAAAAGACTTCCTTTATTACATCACAGAGTTCAGATCTCTTAAGAGAGAAGAAGGGGAATTTGTTTCAGACTTATCCAAGAGATTTTATAAGATGTTCAATAAGATCCCCATAGAGATTAAGCCTAGTGAAACCTCTACCAAGATCAATTTTTCTAGTGATTTTGACCCTGATTTTTTCCTCCTACTGAGAAAAAGAAGGGATAGCTCCTTGACTCATATGCAAGATGCATCCCTTGAAGTAGAATCCAATATACTGGCAGTTGACAATCTTAGGAGTAAGGTCGATAGAGACAGAAGAAAAGGTAGGTCTAAATCTTCAACCTATGGTCCCTCTACTTCCCACCCTCAAGTGGATTAGTTGACTCAACTGGTTAAATCACTTTCTGCAGAAATGGAGAAATTGAAATTTGAAGGGAAACATGGCTATAAGAGCACTCAAAATACTGATAACAGGGGTAATTTCAAAAGACCAAATAATGCCCCTCAGATCATCTAGAGAGATCAAATAAATAGGGATGATCAAAAGATCCAGACCCCCCTCCAAAATAACCTAGTTACTGATGAAGGAGAGGAAGAAGATGTAGATCTTGAAATCCATTGCCTAGGTGACACCTCTTCATTTCCTCATTTAACTCAGTTTTCATATGAAGAGTCCCTCATGGATAGCCAACTAAATGAGATGAGAAAAGGGGAAATGACCAGTATCCAACCAAATAGAAATAACCTCATGTCCAAAAATAAAGAGGGAAATCTTGACAATCCTGAACAGCCTAATAGAACAGAGCATCATGTCAAGGAGGTGGCAACTAGCAACAAAGAAAAGAAGACACAGAACCCCCAAGCAGTGATCAAGAGCCATGTCCTAGAGGTGAAGGAGAATTTGAAGCCTCCCTCCTCTTTTAGCTTTGAGAATGAGATACAAAATATTAAAATTCTTGTGCCTTTCTTGGAGCTATTTAAAAATGAGGATTTCAAGAAGTACCTCTCCAAAGTGATGCACCCTAAGCCTTCATCCTATCCCATAGATTCAGTCAACCTCCAAGATGAAAACCCTGATGTCATATTAGGAACTTTAGTGGAGGATAGATATGAATCCTCCCCTCCTTTCTATACATCATTGAACATCCATGATAAGGTGCTGCACAAATATTTGTTGGATTCAGGGGCATATCATAATCTCATGCCTAATATTGTTATGGAGGAGCTTGGGTTGGAGGTAACGAAGACATATCATGACCTGTACTCATTTGATTCCAGTAAGGTGAAGTTCCTCAGGTTTATTAAATACTTGGTTGTATCTTTGTTCCAGTTGCCAATGAAGAAAGTGGTCATGGATATTGTAGTCGATGATGTCCCCCCTAAGTTTGGGATGCTTATGTCTAGATCTTGGATAAAACGACTGGGGGGAACCTTACATATGTATCTTTCATATGCCACTATTCCTGTGTTTGGGGGTGAACAAAGAAGGCTTTATAGGGAATCACATCTTTCTTACATCATCAGTGATGAAGAAAATCCAACCAATCACCCCATTTTTGTAGTAGACGCCGATTTGGGAACCAATATGCTACAATTCATTGATAGTCCTAAAGAAACCATTGAAATCATAAAGAAACCCATCACAACTTGTGAAGATCATCCTTCCAATGCCTATGTTTGGAAAATGTTTTTTGATGGAGCCTGTTCCAAATAAAGTGCTAGATCTGGGGTAGTTTTCATTTCCCCTACCCAAGAGACCATACCTATGTCTTATAAGCTTGAGTTTGAAACAACA
The DNA here is from genome assembly GCA_009831015.1 of Picea engelmannii. Lineage (NCBI taxonomy): Eukaryota > Viridiplantae > Streptophyta > Pinopsida > Pinales > Pinaceae > Picea > Picea engelmannii. Next base: position 1,053,697 of record ML778846.1, read on the forward strand.
AACAATGTGGAAGAGTACAAGGCTCTTGTTTTGGGTTTGAGATATCCCAAAGACATGAATATTGAGGAGCTAACAATATTTGGAGATGTTGAGTTAATAGTACATCAGGTCAGAAATCTATATCAGGCTAAGCACCCTAGGTTAAGAGCCTACATAAATGAAGTATGGGATCTTGTTGACAGATTCTTCTTGGATTTTAATATCTCATTTGTTCCAAGAGAGAATAACTCTATGGAAGATTCATTGGTTGTCTCGGCAAGCAATTTCAGGGTCCCTTTTCCCCCAAATCTCAATTATGAGGTGGAATTAAAATACAAACCCTCTATTCCTGACAATGTCAAACATTGGAAGGTTTTCGAGGATGATCTTGAGAAAAAAAGTTTCTTGAGACTGTGGATGAATTCTCTGAGTTGCATATTGATCAAGATCAAGATGCTGAAGAAATCCCTCATGTTGATGTTTTCCTGAATACAATTGTTGACCATCATATTGATCAGTTGCCAAGTAACCATATTCTGAAGGGACTAGTCCCTTTGGAGAGATTGTTTGATAGAAAAGATGTTGTTGTGAAGGTTAAAGGTTCAATTGAAGAGTATGATGTGACTGAATGCAATTTAGGAACAGAGGAGGATCCCAGGTATGTCAAATTGTCTAGCAGTCTGTCAAAGGAGAAAAGGTTTGAGTATGTCAAGCTTTTGAGGGAATTTGTTGTTGTTTTCACTTGTAAATATGAAGACTTAAGGACTTATGACACTAGCATCATCGAGCATAAGATCCCTTTGAAAGAAGAAGCCAGACATTTCAGGAAGAATCTTAGATAGATAAATCCTATGATGTTTCCTATTATGGAAAAGGAAGTGAAAATGTTGTTGGATGCCCAGATGATCATCCCTTTGAGATTTTCAGAATGGGTGGCTAATTTTGTGCTTGTGTGGAAAAAGAGTGGAGAAATTAGGTAATGTGTTGATTTCAGATATTTGAACATATGGAGCACATTTTGTAGAGAGTGAATGTCTCATATAAGATGTCCATGATTGATGGTTTTTCTGGCTACAATCATATCTCTGTCCTGCCTGAAGATAGAGAAAAGATGACCTTCACTACTCCTTAGGGAACATTCATGTATGCTAAAATGCCCTTTGGATTGATGAATGCAGGAGCAAATTTCTAGCGAGCCATGGACATTGCCTTTGTTGGGGAGAAAGATAAATTTCTAGTCATCTATATGGATGATATTACAATATTCTTAGGGTTCGATAAAGAGCATTCTCATCATCCGAGGAGAGTTTTCCTAAAGTGCAGAAAATTTGGTCTCTCCCTCAATCCAAAGAAGTATTTGTTCACTATGAGAGAGGGTAAATTATTGGGGAATATTGTGTCAGTAGAAGGGGTAAGAATTGATCCAAGCAGAGTAGAGGCCATCCAAACCTTATTTTTTCCCAGATCTAAGAAAGAGGTTCAGTCTTTCTTGGGTAAAATCCTTTCTGAGGAGGTTCATTTCTAATTTTTCTGAGTTGGTTAAGCACATTACAACCATGCTTAGAAAGGGGAACGAAGTGAAATGGAATACTGAGTCCATAAATTATTTCGACCAAATTAAGAGGTATTTGAATGAAGCACCTGTGCTCATCAACCCTGACTATTCTAAATAATTTTCGATATTTTCTTTTGCCTCACCTGATACATTAGCTATTGTTTTGCTACTGAGAAATACAGAGGGGTTAGAGAAACCTATTTCCTTTTTTAGTAGAGCACTGAGGGATGCAGAAACAAGGTATGATACCATGGAGAAGAAATAATATTCTTTGTTCAAATACCTCAAGGATTTCAGAATCTATGTTCTGCATTCAAAAATCATTGCATATGTCCCCTCAGCCTCAATAAAAGAGATATTGATCCAGCCTGATATAAATGGGAAGAGGAGAAAACGGATGGACAAAATTCTGGAGTTCGACCTAGAAATAAAACTCACCAAGCTGGTGAAAGGCCAAGGTTTATCCAGGCTACTGGCTAAATCAAACTGCAAGGCTTTAGGGGTAAATTTTATGAACATAAATTCAGAAAATCAACAAACTGATATTGTTGATAAAGACTCTCATATCAGCCTCAACTTAGCAGAATGCACCTAGTATAAAGACATCATATATTTTTTTTAGAAGTTAAGGCCTCCTTATGGTTTGGGAAAAAACAAGGCAAGAGCTTTGAAGCTCAAAGAAATCAAATATTGTCTCATTGATCAGGTTTTGTACTGGAAGGACCCTCTGGGAATTCTGCTACAATTTCTAGACCCATAGGAAGCCCAAAAATCTATATCATATTTTCATGACAACTTATGTGGAGGACAACATTTCTAGAGGACCAAATATTACAAGATCCTCAGAGCTGGGTATTTCTAGCCCAACATTTTTACTAATGTTTGTGCAAAGATTATAGCATGTGTCAAATGTCAAAAGTTTGTTGGAAGGCAGCATCTCAAATCTTTGCCTTTGAATCCTGTAAAGGTTTATGGACCTTTTCAGTAGTGGGGTCTTGACTTCATTGGAGATATCCACCCAGCCTCAAGTGGCCAAAAAAGGTGGATTTTGAATGCCACTGATTATTTTACCAAATGGATAGAAGCCATCCCTACAAGGAGTGTCTCTCACAAGGTGATCATTAGCTTCCTTGAATATATCATGTCCAGATTTGGTTGTCCAAGCAGGATTGTTACAGAAAATGTTGCCTCTTTCAGAGCTGACCCGTTAATAAAGTTTTGTGTGCACTATGGAATTGCATTAATCCATTTTACTCCCTACTACCCTTAGGGAAACGGTTTATCAGAATCCTCTAACAATAGCCTCATAAATATCATCAAGAAGCTGTTAGAAGATAACAAGAAATTCTGGGACTTAAAGATAAAATTTTCATTATGGGCCGATAGGGTCACAACAAAAATGTCACTGGGTGTTTCCCCTTTTCAGCTGGTGTATGGGGTGGAGGCCTTTTTTCCTGCCCAGCTTGCCTTGCCTGTGGAAAAATTCCTCCAGGACCACCGAGGAGAACCCGATGATATGGTTAGGAGGATACAACAGCTGGTGGAAGTACATCAGACCAGGGATATTCTTCTTGATAAAGTTCATGATCACCAACAAAAAATAAAACGAACCTTTGACAAGAGGGCAAGCAAGGAGCATTTCCAGCTGGGAGACCTGGTGCTCAAGTGGGATGCCCCCAAGCAGGACCAAGACAAACATGGAAAATTTGAAGCCTTATGAACTGGTTCATTCAATATCTCTGAAGTATTTTTGAATAACACCTATCAGTTGTAGAGCTTGGAAGACTCTGAAGTTTTGGGCAGCCCTGTCAATGGGAAGTTTCTGATTTTTTTTTTTTTGTTTAATCCATGATTGGCTTTTCACCATTGTAACTACCATTTCCTTTCATTTTCTTTTTAAATAAGAGACTCCATAACCCAAAGAGATAACGCATCGGAAATGCGCGTTATTGGCATCTCACAGGGAGCATACCATCCCGTATGGAGCCAATGTTATCACATACAATTTTTCAAGTTCCTGGGAGACAGCCATTAGCGCATAGAGCAGGCAAAGAAAATTATGATGGAATTTTTCCCCTGCACATTTTTGATGTGGCGCTATCTCTAAATGTAGATGGAAGGACTCCAAAGTTAGCGGGTGGATTAAAGTTTAGCAGGGGCACTAAAGTAGTCGGCACGGCCAGATCTCATCTCCCCTCTATATCGATGTCGCTAGTCATATCGGAGCCACAACATGCATGGATGATAAAATCCTAAGGGAGGGCCGAAATCGAAATTGTGGTTTTGCGGGGAGGTGATGTGTTGGAAGGAGGTGCATATTGGGCCCGAAAGTGGTGAAGGTCCAAAATACTTTTCACGGCCTCGATAGGCACATGTGCATGTAGTGCCCTATCCCAGGTTAACAAGTGGTCACCTGACAGTTGTCCCACCACACTCCAATCCCAAGGAGTGATCAACCAATGAGCAAGGGTTGACTTCCACGACCTCAGCATCCAATCCAACTGCGATAGGTGGTCTTCTGTGGATCGTTCGTCTCATCATGATCTTATCTCGATGAAGATTTAGTTAATGAGGTAGGGGATGGTAGCTAAAACCTCAGCCTAGCCCATAAATGGAAGAATCAATAGTTATGGCCAAGAAGGTCGGACTATCAGTAGGGTACAACGATGTTCGATTTTCTACAGGTACTTGTTGAACCTGGTTTGTGTCTGATAGAGGGAAACACACCCAGTCTGACAAAGGATTTCTCAGACACAAAGTTTTGAATGGCATTGCCAGATCATACTCCTCGAAGTAGTGTACTGGTCTAAGTATAAATACATCAGATCGATATTTTGTTAAGGTCATCAACTGGTTGAGCAAATCTCCCGGGTTTTGTAATATTTTGATGCCAGAACTGTTCTCTGGTTATGTATCAAATTTGAGACTTTCGCGTTAATAGAAGTCAACTTCTCTCATCTCTTTGTAAAAACTATTCTAAAACACTCGGGCATGGAGGATGCAGTTGAGGGTTGTAGTTCTATTGTAATGTAGGTTTGACTATAGTATTTTTTTGAGCAGCTTTAGTCAGCTTCCTTGTTACCTTATTCCCCCCCTACATTGAAAGGATCGGGCATGGAGGATTCAATCGAGTTGTTGTAATTGCATTGTGATGTAGGTTTGATCATTATGTTTCTATGACATATTTCAGTGTTTGAAGCTTAAGTTCAAGAGTGTTCTTGAGCCTGAGTTTTTCTTCACCAAACTACTTGAAAGATGGATGCCCATGGAAGGTTTGTCCACCTTTCTCACTAATTCTTCCTTATGCTCGCACTTAAACTCAAATCACTGACTGAAGTTAATGAGGCCCTCACTTCCCTATGCATTTCCTGTCCAATTCCTGTATTAAAATCATTCTTGTACTGAGCTTGTACATTTGACCTCCATCCATAAAACCAACATCCACCAAATATTATGATGGGTACTAGGCTTATCCTCATGCAATATGAGGGTGACTCTCAGTGCTAACACAGTGTTTATATGCCAATTCTTAATTTGGGTGTTAAGGTCTTTTAGACATGAGGTTTCACAAGTTCAAAAAAAATTGACTAGGTGATAAGATACATGGAAATAAACGAATATAACCATTTCCCAAAATGAAATCGAGTCAAATAGTGAAGAAAACAAGTGGTACCCAAAAAGTGACAAAATTTGATAAGGCTTTTAGGGTGTGTTGAGTGATTAATAGGACTCTAAGCCCCATTCTCATGAATTTTAAGGAATTAACCATGCAATTCAACTAGTAGGGCCAAAATTATAAGTTCCAAGTAATAACAACAGGTTCCCCTGAGATCATCAGTTCCCATTGCATGGAAAAGCTCCTCAAAAAAGGTCATTCTGAAATTATTGCACAACTTCATTCCATTCACACCACTGAGACACCCTTTGTGCCTCCTGACCTCCAATCCATCTTCTCCAAACATCAAGATATTTTTTCCACTCCCCAGGGACTTCCTCCTTCCCCTGGTGTTCATGATCATTCCATTCCCCTCATCCTCGACATCCTTCCTCACAATATTCATCCCTATCATCATCCATTTTCCCAGAAAAATGAAATTGAGAAAATTGTTCAAAAATTGCTCGGTGCAGGCGTTATCCATCCTAGTACTATCCCCTATTCTTCTCTTGTGGTCATGGTACTTAAGAAATAAGTCTCTTGGCACATGTGTCATGAATTTCACTCCCTCAACAAACTCACCATCAAAGACAAATTTCCCATTCTTGTCATTGATGATCTCTTGGATGAATTAACTGGTGCCCAGTTCTTTACTAAACTTGATCTTCGTTCTGGCTACAACCAGATACATATGAAAGCGACATACATTCCTAAGACTGTACTTTTAACTCATGAGGGCCACTATGAGTTCTTGGTCATGCCTTTTGGCTTATGTAATTCTCCCTCCACTTTCCAAAGCCTCATGAATCATGTCTTCCATTCTTTTCTCCATCATTTTTTCTTAGTTTTATTTGATGATATTCTCATCTATAGTAAAACCTGGACATCCCATATTGCTCATGTGAATGGAGTTCTTCATCCACTCTCTCAACACCAAATTTTCCTCGAACAATCTAAATGTGCTTTTGGAGCCTCGGAAGTCGAGTACTTGGGTCATATTGTTGGCAAGGCAGATGTCAGGGTGAATCCTAAGAATATTGAAGCTATGCAGGATTGGCCTCACCCTAAGACTCTCAAAAACTTGTGTGGTTTTCTGGGTTTAACAGGATATTATCGCAAGTTTGTTAATAATTATGGAAATATTGTGGAACCTCTCACTGCTCTCCTTAAAAGGAATTCTTTCACTTGGACTCCAACAACTAATCATTCCTTTCAATCCATGAAGGAGGCTATGTGCACCACTCCTTTCTTGGCCATTCCCGACTTCACAAAGTGATCCAAGTGGATATCGGTGGCCACCCACCTATTCCAACTAGCTCACATGCATTTTTCATTTTGGCATTTATTGTCCTAGCTTTTTGGGTCCTGAACTTCCGGGGCTGTTTTGAGGCCCTAAACAATGCTTTTTGGGCTTGCCACAGTCACACTATAGACAATTTAAAAGTGTGATAGCATAATGTGTATTCCTTGGATATACCTTTCCAATAGGATATCGTGCTCCTAAAATGAATATCGTATACAAAAGTTATGACCCAGAGAAGTTGATGTACCAACTTACCCCAACGGGGCCCACATGACTTTTGGCGGTTCATCTCCTAGGGCTAGGTTTTTGGATGTCTATGGTTTTGGAATTCATGTTTGATGTAAAAATTCCTTTGGAGCCTCATTGTACTCATATTCTTGCAAATGAGCACAGTCATCACATCTCTTCTCAAAGATAAGTCGCCACCATTCTAGCAAGCTTGTTTCAATCTGCATTTTATAGTTTCAACATATTTCTTTATTCAATAGAAGCCAAGTTTTATTGTTTCTGTGTTATTGTTCATTGTATCTTTTTGTTAATAATATAGATCTGTATTCATTTCATTATGCTCATAAAATATGGATCAGTGGTATCAAAGTGGTCTTCTCCTTACTAGTTTTAGTGCATGTCCCCGACGACGTCAGGGTACAAAGAGTTGAGTATTGAGCTTGTTTCTCTTGAGGAAAAGAGATATCACATGCTCAAGTGACCTTCCATGGAAGGAGAAAATAAATATGATGGGACAAGAGATCCTTTCAAACTCTTTCTCAAGGAATCCCTTGTGCAATAGAGGAACAAAATGATGGATAATTTTTCCCAAATCCTTCTATGACTACCAACAGGTGATGCATCTTCCTCGAGCAGAGGCTTTGTCCAATTCAAGGTACATAAAAAAAATTATATTCCTATATTTGAAGGTCAGATAGATGCAAATTTTGTAGACAAATGGTTGAATTTGCTAGAAGGGTATTTTTTTGCCCATAACTTTTCCAATAGATAAAATATTACATTTTTGATCCTCGAAGTTGTCCCCCATGTCAAATATTGGTGGGAGGATTTATATGAGAAAAATTCAACAGAGGAACCCTCATTATTTATAGTCACACTCACCCAGGAGTCCTTTAGGGATTTTATTGAGGAACAATACTACCATGTTGGAAGTTATCACGACCTGTATACAAGAAGGACCACACTGTGGTAGGAAAGGGACCAAACAATGCCATAGTTCACAAATATATTCGATATCTTGCGCACCAAGTTGGGTATCAAATATTCTGAGTGAAATCTAGTGCTCAAGTACCATGGCAGTCTGCATACATACATCTAGACAGAAATGGAGTTTTTGTACATCTCTTCCTTGGGCACGACCTATCGATATGTTGTCAAAATCGAGCACAATATTAAACAAAAGATGTGGCAGTTTGGGTATGGGAACCCCTCATAACAAAAGAAGAGAAAGGGAAACCCCAAACCATAGAGAAAGGGAATAGAAAAGATGGAAAACCTTAGGACAACCAGTCTAAGACGCAAACAAAGAAGGATAATGGAAAGATGAAGAAATACATCGGGAAGTGGTGCGACTTCCATAAGATCCCCTGGAATAACATTGTTTATTATCACTCAAAGTAGTCATTGGTGGCTGAGGTGAAAGCCTCTGAATCAGATGCAGATTTTGACTTAGATTCAGAACCAAAAAAGGGGAGACAAATTATTGATGCAAAACCTAGTTCCACTGTTTCTACCACCAAGATCCATCCTAGTGAACCTAATGAGATATAGGAAGGAAAGTGTCTCTTTGATTCACAGATGTGAGTGAATGGTACTATGTTGCACTTCATCATTGATAGCAGTAGCCAGAAGAAACTCATCCCAGTGGAGGTCGTTAATCATTTGACCCTATCGACAACGTCGCACCTGCAGCCATACACCATCGAATGGCTCGACCAAGGAAGTGATCTTCACATCATCCAAGAACGCCACTTTTCCTATGGAATCAAGACATTCAAAGATGGGGTATTATGTGATGTCACTCCCCTTGAATTTTGTAATGTTATTTTGGGCCAACCTTATTTATGGAAATGTCATGTTGTATATGAGTCTAGACCTTGCAGTGTTATTATTACTTTGTATAGGAAATTGTATAGGATACCTAAGGTAGTCCCACCTACTTTCATTTCCTTGATCTCTGCCAAGCAATGCAGGAAGGTCATCTCTCAGACTGATAAGTTTTTCTTCTTCGTGATTCACTCTCAAAGTACTTGGAAGGTTGCAGCCACATCCATGGCCTCTACGGCCAATCTCTCCATGCAATAAAAGAAAGTGGATAATTTCGTGAAAGAATACAAACACATATTCTCCTCACCCATTGGGGTACCTCTTCACTGTCAGGTCAAACATTCAATCGATTTTACCACTGGTGTACTATTACACAATGGGGCAGTCTATCACCACTTTCTATTAGAAAATGAGGATATCAAGCGTCAGATCCAAGAATTTCTCAAAAAGGGACCCATTTGACCCAACTCATCACCATGTGGAAGCCCAATCATGCTTGTGTAGAAGAAATATGGGACCTGGCGACTCTGCATCGATTACCAGGCCCTAAATAAAATCACAGCCAGTAACCAGTACCCGATTCCCTGAATCGACGATCTCCTTGACTAGCTCAAGGGGGGAAAATACTTCAGTAATATTGATCTGAAGTTTGGCTACCATCGATTCCCGATAGAGTAGATAGATGTATGGGAAAATTCTGTCAAGTCCAAAGAAGGTCTTTTTGAATGGTTGGTCATTCCCTTTGGTTTGACAAATTCCCCAACAATTTTCATGAGGATGATGGAGGATATATTGTGACCTTTAATCAATTATTTTTTGGTGGTGTATATGGATGACATCCTCATTGACAAAAAGAATTGGGCGGAACACTTGCATCATATTCAGAAATTTCTGCACACTCTATGGAAACACAAGATTTATGCAAATTTGGAAAAATGATCCTTCGACATGGACATGGTCTAGTACCTAGGCTACATTGTTGATGAGAATGGGGTGCATGTGGATCCAGACAAGGTCTAATTCATTCATGACTGACCATCCCCAACCACACTCACTGAGCTTCGAATCTTTTTAGGCCTTTCCAATTTCTATCGCAGGTTCGTGTTGGGATTATCACATATTGCATGGGCCCTTAGCCAAGTAACCAGGGGTGGTGGGAAAGAAAATTTTGTATGGGTCATGTCAAAACAACAAGAATTCGATGATTTGAAGAAGTGCTTGTGCTCAACCCCAGTGCTCTCATTACCCAACCTGCAATAGCCCTTTGCGATCAAGATAGATGATTTAGACTATGTTGTGGGCACGATTCTCACTCAACACGGACACCTCGTGGCCTATCATAGTGATATACACTATCAAATGTCATTCGTAAGTACCCTACTTATGGAAAATAAATGTACTCCATTGTGCAAACTTGTCGCCAGTGGAGGAATTACATTCTCGGGAAGGAGACAATCATCCACACCAATCATAAGCCACTGCAGTTCATGTAGACATAAGAAAAATTGCATAATGACCGCCATCATAAGTGGTCCACATAATTGTAGCAGTTCAATCTCAACATTAAGTATAAGACATGAAGCACCAAAAACATCTTTGATTTCCTCATCCACCCTCCAGTTGCAGCACTCACCATGGTGCTAAAATCCTGCAACCATGATACCTCTGGATGGCCCCAACTCTATGCGAGAGATCATGACTTCTCCGCCACCTACAAAATATTGGTCACAAACATAGTTTTCACTGATTTCCATCTTTAGGAAGGGTTGTTGTGCCATCTAGTCCATATCTATTTTCCATCAAGAAAGGAAGCAAAACTGATTTGGGAAGCCCACTACAGTTGGGTGGCAGGAGACTTCGACGTAGAAAAGACAATGGCAGTGTCGCAACAACATTTCTATTGGGCAAAACTTCGATGACATCTTAACAAGTATAGCATGTCTCGCACTACGTTCTTCATTTCCAAACCAATCATTAAGAAACAATGCATGTACGCCCCTCTCCCTACTTTTGAAATGCCCTAAGAATCCATCTTAGTGGAATACATGTCGATCCTTTTGTCAACCAAGCAGTGAAATGACTATGTTTTTGTGGTGGTTGACCATTTTACTAAAATCGTGATTCTGGTCGCTTGCAAGAAGAGCATAAAAGCAGAGGCCACTGCCAAGATCTTGTTCGAACGAATGTGGGTACATTTTGGGATACCGTAAACCATTGTCTCAGATCAGGACATTTGGTTCCTCAACACAGCCTAGTCGAGCCTCTGGTCACTGCTGGACACCAATATCACCAAATCCACTGCCTTCCACCCCTAGATGGATGCCCAAATCGAGGTCGTCAATCATATGAGCGTACATATCCTGCACATGTACAATTCCAAGCATACCCACACATGGGATGAGAGTCTTCCCTGTGTTCATCATAGCTACAATAGAGCCATACATAACTCAATTGTTCACAACCCCTTTCAGGTGGGGTTAGGATTTCGACCATTGAGTCCCATGGATGTTGCACTACCCCTTACAGCCACCCAAGCAGACTCATCCCATGATCGAAATGAAGCCGACAAAGATACCTAGTTTATTGAGCAGATCCAACACATCCTCCAACAGGTTCAAGATATTTTACAGAAGTCCAATGACAAGTACAAGCAGTGCCATGATCAACATCGAGTGGCACATCAGTTTTAGGTGGGAGATAAAGTTTGGTTGCACTTGCAGAAAGAATGCCTTACGAGGCCCCATCGAAAGCTTCATCCACTCCAATATGGACCTTACACCATCACCAAGGTCGTTGGTGACAATTATTTTGAGCTCAACATTGCCCCCTTCCTTGGCTTGCACCTAGTATTTAATGTGGACCTCCTTCAACCATATTTTCCACCATTATCGGACACCTTGGAGATAAAAGAACAATGGACACCAACATATCTCATCCCTCACTGCATGGAACATGAATACACTAATCATATAGTGGACACATAGGTCAAGGGCACTCGCCAGTAGAGGATCCATCTTTATCGAGTTGTCAAAGTAGGGCAGCTCCTGCACCAATGCAAGTGGATGACCTGGGGCTAAATTTTCTCATCTGATGAGGGAACTCAATGAAATGGATACCATTTCTTCCTAAGGGGGAGGATTTATCCAGGTGGATATCGTTTCCACCCACCTATTCCACTTGGCTCACATACAGTTTTCATTTTGGTAGTTATTTTCCTAACTTTTTGGGTCTTGAACTTTCGGGGTCATTTTGAGGCACTAAACAATTTTTTTGGGCTTGCAACAGTCACACTGTAGACAAAGTCAAAGTGTGAAAATACAATGTGTATTCCTCGAATAGACCTTTCCAATGGGCTATCGTGCGCCTAAAACAAAGATCATATGCAAAAGGTACGACCACATGAAGTTGATGTACTAACTTACCCTAACGGGGCCCACGTGACTTTTGGTGCTTCATCTCCTAAGGTTAGGTTTTTGGATGTCTAGCGTTTTGGAATTCATGTTTGATGTAAAAATGACTTTGGAGCCTCATTGTACTTATCTTCTTGCGAATGAGCACAACCATCACATCTCTTCTCAAAAATAAGCCGCCACCATTCTAGCAAGCTTGTTTGAGTCTGCATTTTACAGTTTCAACATATTTCTTTATTGAATATAAGCCAAGTTTGATTGTATCTTTGTTATTGTTCATTGTATCTCTATGTTAATAATATAGATATGTATTCATTTTGTCCTGATCATAAAATCCGAATCACAAAGACCTTTGTCCTAGAATGTGATGCTTCCGAGAGAGGAATTGGAGCAATCCTTATGCAAGATGGTTGACCTTGGCCTTTACCAACAAACAATTGTCAAAGCAAGATTTGGGCCAATCAATCTATGAAGAGGAAATGTTGTATATTCTTCATGCAGTGGATCTTTGGTGCCCTTATCTATTGGTGAAATGCTTCCAAATTAAGACAAATCATCAAAGCTTCAATTATTTTATGGAGAAACATCTTTCATCCCTGTAGCAACAAAAATGGGTGACTAAGCTATTTGGATATTATAATTTATTATGAGATCATTTACAAGAAAGACAAAGACAATGTGGTTACTAGCTCTCTTTCAAGAAAATATGAATATGAAGGGTCCCTTTTTTACCTCTCCTTCATTATACCAGATTGGCTCTAAGTTGTTTGTAGGGAATGGCTGAAAGATCCCAAAATTTTGTGTTTGATCCAACAATTGCAAGAAAATTCTCCAGTTTCCCCAAGGTACTCTTGGCACAATGTTGAGCTTCACTACAAAGGTCATATGTATTTAAGTAAATAGTCACAACTTAAATCCATGGTGCTTTATGATATTCATGCTACACCCACAACTAGGCACTTAGGGTTTACCAAAACCTATGACAGGGTCAAACATTCTTTTTTCTAGGATGGTATGAAACAGGATGTTCACACTTTTGTGGTGAAATGTGATATTTGTCAACGCAACAAGGGAGAAATATTCAAATCCTTGGATATGTTTGAGTTACTTCACACACACCTAGGATTTATTTTTCCTAAGGTTATTCCTTGTTTATTAGTCATAATTAGTCATTATCCAGTCTCCTATATTTTAGGGGAGAATATTCCACCTGGAGAATATTCTCTTTCAATTGACACTTCAGTTTGACTAGTTGAGTTGAGTTTAGATGTTGCATTGGGATCATCACCATGCAACATTGGGATCATCGCCATGCTAATTCGACCTTGCCTTGGTATCATCACCAGAGTGGCTCATTAGCCTTGATTCCCTGAGTTAACTCCTCACTACTCTCTATTCAGTCAGTTAACTGAAGACTACTTGACTAGTTAACTCAACTAGGTGGCAGTTCACTCCCGTAATTGCCTGGGAGACTAGAATATGTGGAATTTCACTCCCATAATTGTTGGTGTGTGTCCAGATCACTCTAGACCACCACTATCGTGCATTGGTTCACCTCAAGTCGAACTCATTGAGTTATATAGAGTATATCGTGTGTAAATTATTCATTATTCATAACGGTTAATGAGAGTTATTCTATTATTTCTCTCCTTCTTCTTATTTCTCCAATTATCTCTGCAAATGTGTGTATTATTGTTTAGCTAGATCTATTCTGTGTAGGTTCAACACATTTACATGGTATCAAAGCTGACAGACTGCTAAGCAAAATCTACACCAAAAATTTTTGCAGGTACAAAAGATTGAAGACAACAAAAAGATGGATTATTCACCAGAAATACTTCTCACGCCTCATAACTATTTGGAATGGAAGACAAAAATTCTTCTTATTCTCAGATGCAGAGGCTTGTACCAAATAACTATGGAAATGGAAGTAGAGCCTGATTCTGTCGATGAGAAAAATGACTTTCTCAATAGACAAGATATGGCCATAGGATGTATCCTCTATTTTATTTCTCCCGAAATTCTCCATCAAGTATATGATGACTCATAAGAATTCACTCCAAATTATTTATGGAGCATATTGGAGGTTTTATTTGGGAATAAGGAAGAATTCATGAAAAATGTTGACAAGATAGAGAATGTAGAAAAGCCACTGGAAGATAAATCATCTCAGTTTGAAGAGCCTTCTACACGAGTATCTACAAAAAATTATATTCCATTAATTGAAGATGATGTCTACTCCATTTCAGATTTGTTTTTTGAAATTCATGTGGAAGATATATGGCATGCATATCAGGAGTCACATGCAGATACTTTTCCATGCGCAATGCATGCATCTCAGGAGACAAAAAGGGAGTCACGCACATCAGACTCAATTATGATATTTTATGAGCACTATTTGTAGAAAAAAAATTGTATATTTGAATTCCTCTTGGGAAAATATCCAATTTCAAAAGAAAATCGTCCAAAACGGAGTTCGGGAAGTGAAGTTATGATCATTTTAAAATCAATAAAATTTCAACATTTTTTGGAAACGACTGCACGGTTTTCAAAAATTCATCCAAACTTTATTTTGGATATTATTCATTACAAGAAGATAATGTGGATATGTTTGGAAATATCAATGGTGCATATACTTCATCAGATCCGTGTAGACATCTACATCTTCAACAAAATCTTCAATGAGCACAAACTTGCACAGTTGCGAGGTCTTCTTGGAGTGAAGGACATGGTTTCTTAGCAACTTCTTTTTGTTCCTTCTCATATTTTTAATTTTGTATTTTATGCATTGTAATTTGAGGGGGGGGGGTTCCCATGAGGTTTTCCCTCTTTCCTCGTTTATTTCAGTGTATCTTTTATATTTGGGTACCTAACATGGCCTCGTTGCCATGACCCATTCTTTATTTTCACCATAGTGATGTTCAGGGGGGGTGTTGGAGTTACTTCACACACACCTAGGATTTATTTTTCCTAAGGTTATTCCTTGTTTATTAGTCATAATTAGTCATTATCCAGTATCCTATATTTTAGGGGAGAATATTCTCTTTTAGTTGACACTTCAGTTTGACTAGTTGAGTTGAGTTTAGATGTTGCATTGGGATCATCACCATGCAACATTGGGATCATCACCATGCTAATTCGACCTTGCCTTGGTATCATCACCAGAGTGGCGCATTAACCTTGATTCCCTGAGTTAAATCCTCACTACTCTCTGTTCAGTCAGTTAACTGTTAACTCAACTAGGTGGCAGTTCACTCCCGTAACTACCTGAGAGACAAGAATAGGTGGCAGTTCACTCCCGTAACTGTTGGTGTGAGTCCATATCACTCTAGACTACCACTATGGCGCATTGGTTCACCTCAAGTCGAACTCATTGATTTATACAGAGTATTTCGTGTGTAAAATATTCATTATTCATAACGGTTAATGAGAATTCTTCCATTCTTTCTCTCCTTCTTCTTCTTTCTCCAATTATCTCTGCAAATGTGTGTATTATTGTTTATCTAGATCTATTTTGTCTAGGTTCAACACATTTACAGGATACACTACAACCACTTTTGATTCCACCTTCTATTTGGAGGGATATCTCTATGGATTGCATTGTTGGATTACCTAAATTGGGCAATAATTCATTCATCATGGTGGTAGTTGATTGTCTTTCCAAGTATGCTCATTTCTATTCTCTTCAACACACATTTATCGCCTCCACTGTGGCTCAACTTTTTATGGATCATATCTTCAAGCTTCATGGCATGCCTCATTCTATTGTTTCTAATAGATATCCCACTTTCACCAGCAATTTTTGGCAAGAACTATTCAGGCTACATGACACACAATTGCATCTCAGCACCGCCTATCATCCCCAGACTAATGGTGAAACTGAAGTTGTCAACAAGGTTTTGGAAACATATTTGAGGTGTTTTGCATCTGAAAGGAAAAAATAGTGGGCTCAATGGTTACCCCTAGCTTAATGGCGGTACACCACTTATTACCATACAACTACTCGCATGACTCCTTTTGAAGCAGTATATGGACAAAATCCACCTTTAGTTCTCTCATACATGCTCGACGTCTTGAAAGTTCAGGCAGTTTCCCAAACTCTTACAGTTTGAGAGGCTATTCTCTGTAGCCCCAAAGAGAATTTTGTCATGGCTCAGAATTGCATGAAGCAACAAGCAGATCAAGGTCTCTCAGAACATCAATTTGTTGAAGGGGACCAGGTGTTTCTTTGATTGCAACCTTATAAGAATACTTCACTCAAGGTTGACCATTGTCATAAACTCGCGCCCAAATTTTATGGTCCTTATATAGTTCTCAAGCGCATGGGATAGGTTGCCTATTAGTTAGCTTTTCCCAATCATTCTAATCTCCATCCTGTTTTTCATGTCTCCTACTTAAAGAAGGTGATTGGAACTAAGTGCCAAGCTCAAACCATTCTTCCTGAGTTGGATGAAGAATATTGGAACTAAGTGCCAAACTCAAACCATTCTTCCCGAGTTGGATGAAGAAGGATCCATCTGGTTGCAGCCATAAGTAGTCTTGGACTAGTGTGAGCATCGTCTCTGTCAATGCACCATCAAGGAAGTGTTAGTATAGTGGAAAGATACAACTCTTGCAGATGCCACCTAGGATCCAGCTACCATTATGTATCAATTTCCTCATTTCAAGTCTTGAGGACAAGGTTGTTTTTTAAGGAGGAGGGCTTGTTAGGGAGCTAACCTCTCTAACCCCTCGTGTAGGTAGAATAATATATTTTCCATGTGCTTCTAGAAGATCTTCCTCTAGATTGTTCTTTTGGTAGATAGATTTAGTATAAATAGGAGTCGAGGGTATGAGAAGTTTTTTCTTGAAAAATATTGTAATAGAGAACCGTTCTACTGGAGGTTTCCCCCTCGAAAATGAAAGTGAACATTGTTTCCTATCAATAAAGGTATTATTTTGGTGTTGTGGTTTCATCTATTGTGTTGTTCTGTTGTTATTCTTTGCAATATTTTTGTATTCAACTATGATAATAGATTTGGTACCTTACATCTTTTAATGTAAATCATCTTCCAAAGTTTCTTTTAGCTACTAGAACCCTCATGATTTTGGATAAAGAAAATATATAACAGGAAAAAGACCACCTTCCAAAGGTATTTGAAAGTAGTAGGTATAACATTATTTTATTTGAATATGAGATTGTATATAGTATTAAGGATCTTTTAATGTAAATCATCTTCCAAAGTTTCTTTTATGCCCTTGTGGTTTTGGATAAAGAAAATATATAAAATGAGAAATACTACCTTCTAAAGGTGTTTTAAAGTACCAAATATAATGATTTGTGCATTAATAAGGTGATTCATAAAGCTAGTAGAGGAACCTAGATGAGGGACTAAAATGACCAAGTAGAAGGCACAAAAGTTTTTCTTCCATACACCAAAGGTGTCATTGATAAGATCTCTAATATCCTAAAGATAAATCATATCACTTCCTAATTTTAAAAAGGATCCTAATATCATGATGAAAATAATAAAAACTTTCAAGGATAAAGTGGATCCTAGAGAAAAAAAAAAGAAGGAAACGAGTATATAAGATATATTGTTCTTGCTTGCAATAAGGCATATATTGGTGAAATTGGGCACTCCTTTTAGGTCAACAGAAAGGAGCACAATGGCGACATTTTCCATGAGAAAAAAAAAATGTGTTCCTTAATTGAACATACCATTAAGGGAAAACACCATATTTGTTTGGAGAATGTTGATATCCTTGCTAAGAAAGAGAATTATTAAAGATGTTGTTATACTGAAACCTTTGAAATAGTGAAACATCCCAATGACCTAAATGGGGATTAAGGATGGACTACCATTGAAAATTGGTTGTCCTTAATACATCAATGAAGAATGCAATAAAAAGACATCATATACTTATTTGTATGGTTGGTTCATTAGTGTAGATAAAATTAAGTATAGTATCTGTTCAAAGATTAAGAAAATAGTGTTAATAAAATTGTTAGTAGCTTTTTCACAATTTAAATTTTTTTTAAATGATAAATTATGATTAATAGTTCAAAATGTTAACATATAAATGATAATTATAAAATATATAGAAAATAATTTACAAATGATAACTTCTATAAAATCTAAATTGAAATTATTCCCTATTATATTTATACACTTAACCTACATAAATATACTTAACCTATACACATAACCTTTAACCACTGAAAGAACCACAATTTACAAATATGATATAGTAAACATTGACTGTATAGAGTTCCCAGCATTGACTTGATAGCATCCAATCTCACATTTTTAGAAGATGGTCTTGAGCTTATAATGCTAATGACAATGTCCGTAGAGACGAAATCCCCAAGAACCATTTTAGGTCCAAATAATTTATTAAGAGGAGGATTAAAGGATATTAAAACATAATACATGATGTGTACATATATTTAATATATTCATATTGCACAAATGGTGTCATGAATTTTATATTGCACAAATGGTGTCATGAATTTTATATGATTTCCTTTTTTACTTGTACTTTTTTTTTAATGGAAAAGGGGATAGGAAATTTTGAGTGGAGGGGAAGGGAGTATGATATTTGACCTTATCATGTTTGTCCTCGTCTATATATATAAAAGTTCAAGTTGTAAGTAATTTAAATCTAATATTAGAAATTAATGAAATTGACATCTATTTTTTATTATATTTAAAAGTTTTTTACAATTTAGTAGTATGGATTGACATCAATTTTTTATTATATTTAAAAGTTTTTTACAATTTAGTAGTATGGAGAAGATGTTACATAATAATAAAAATTAAAAAATATATATAATTTATTTTATCATCAACACAATATCATAACTTTTATTAAGATTATTAAAAAATCCAAAACAGTGACCTTGAATATGTCAAGGTTTCTGATCACCAACCAGATCCAGACATAAAAGTCAAGTAGGAAAGATGGCGACCTTCCAATAAATTCATAGAAGAGAAGAGACCAGAAAGCCCTAGAAATCTAATAACGTCGGCTCGGGAGCATATTTTCTCCTAAATCATGCAGGTTAAATGATCACGCCTAAGGTCTTGACAGTTACCCATGAGAGGATTTTCATTATAATAATATTGTAAATTCTTTAATTTGCAAGTGTAATTCTGGAAGGTCTTAGTTAGTTGATGAAGTGTCATCAAAGATGAGTCATTGTAACGAATCTGCAAGTGGTAGCAGCATTCGAGGAACCTCACGATTACTCAAGTAATGAGTTATTTGGATAGGATAGGATCCAATTTCTATATTTAGAATTAGTTGCAGAAAACTAGGAGTCTGTTTAGTGAGCTGTTATCATTATACTCAGCTATTTAATTGTAAACCTAAGGGCATTAAGGAGGGGGATGGCCAAATGAATGTAGAATCAGGCCATAGAGAGTAAATGGAGAGAAACGAGAATTCTGAGTAGAATTATATGTACAGATTTGAATGAATGAAATAGTATTTCATATGATCGATTGTCTCTATGATTTATTTGATAAAGTTCCAGTACCTGTATGTGAATCTGGAATGATTAGGGTAAATCTGTCATGTGATAGACGTAAATCGTGAGTTAGGGTTTCGAGACAAATTGGGGAAGATCTCTGCGCATATTAAGTCTGTATGTGAGACAGACAGGAGGAGTCTCTGTTGCGAACGGAGATAGAAATCGAATTCACAGAGAGATCGAGAGCTGCCCTTTTGGAAGATTGAGTGTATGGTAAAGACTCAGTAGCAGAGAAGGCAATTTCACTTGAAAATGTGAAATCGGATGATCTGTATAAAACGGAGTAGGAGTCGAATTCGTTTGAGAATTCAAGAGTAGGGTTTTTTTGTGAAATAGCCCTGGTGGAACGAGATCTAAACTCGTTAATGATGATGTTTTCTGTGTGCTTTTACTCTGCTGAACGAGAAGTAATTCCGTTGACAAGCATACAGAAAGAAGTTACAAATTCGTGAATATCTCTGTGTCGAATGTGAAACCAACGTGCAAAGGATGGAGATCGACGATTTGGAGCCGCCAAAGAGTAATGAAGAATCAGTGATATGGCCATTTTAACTGCAAGATTGGAAAGCGCGGTCAAAGTATTGGAATTATTATAATAATAATTAATTAATTAATTAATTATTATTAATAACCATAGTAATAATAAAATTAATTAATTAATAAATATAACCATAGTAATAATAAAATTATTAAGTTATTATAATATTAGTAATAGTATTATATTAAGTTAGAAGACTATTAAGAAACATTAAAAGATATAATAAGGTAAGTAAATAATTAAATATTATAAATATTAAGCTATTTTAGATATAGTGTAATAGTATTATAATAGGTTAAATTACTCATGCTACTCTAGTAATTCGAAATGTTTGACATATTCAAGATGATAACTATGCATTTTTCAAGTAATGTTAATAACTATTTCCACCACAAAAAATTTAATTTACAAAAAAATTTAAAATTTTAATTTTTTTTAACATAAATATGGTTTTTATATTTAATATATTTCAAGGTAAATAGTAAAATTATGATTTGATTCCCGTACCTGCTCCACGCTATTAATATGACAGGTCCCTCACCATTAAATGGAAGGAGAAGAGGAGGATAGTTGTCTCTCACGAGTAAAATGGCGGCCATAAGGTGTAATGGATGGGGAAGCTCGGTACAATCTCGGTACATAGGCCATGTCTGGCCTCAACATTATCCTCCCGCTCAGACGAGGATGGATCCATCTTACATTTGCGCTCCACCAGCCTGGATGCTCTGAGCATTGGTGTTACATCCATTCATCTCTCATTGCTCTTACCCTGCTCATTCGCACCCTCCCTAACCTTGACCCTGCCATGCCAAGGGAAAGAGGCAGGCCGCGCCATGATCCTGCTTGGTATAGTTTTGTTGCTAGACAGTGGAGGGTGCAAAGACTGGAGCGGGACCTGTCCATAGCCCGAACTCAGCGACAGGGGAAGCCTAGAATGTTGCCAATGGCATACGTGGAGGAGGAGATTCCAGAGGAACCTATCCAAGTCCCTCTGAAATCCCTCCTCTTCATAGTACCAGATAATTGGCAGCCCCCTAGCCATATCCCAACAATAACAAGTGCTTCAACCATAATCCATCAAGCGCAAGAAGCCAAGGAAGAGACTACTTGCATCATTGAGGAGGAATTCCTCCACCTAGAACCCGAGGAAAAAATTCAATCCAAGAACTCTGTAGCAAAGCAGCTCGGGGTAGTGGAGGCTATGGAAGCAGCTCAGGAGGACTCAGGCAAGGCGACGACAGTCTTAGGCACGAAGGTGGAGGGTGGCCCAGTCTTGGCGCCTCCACCACTCTCGACACTCTCGGATTTCGGCTAGGAACCACCACCCTTCTTCCACTCGGAGCAGCTCGCGCTAGTCTTTGAGCTTAGAAGCCACATGGTTGATCAAATTCATCGGGACACCCTCATGCTTTAGAGAATTGACATGCTTTACGAGGCCTACTCAGACGCACCAGCAACTCATTGTTGTCCGACATGCATGAGGCCATTCATGCTCCATCCCAGGGACGACCCCCTCAGCGGTGACCCCAACGACACAACCTCGGGTGCAAATGGGTAATCTACTTGCTTTGGTTATCACGAGCATTCTCATCTCGGCTCCTTGCACTGCTACATAGCAGTTTTACAGTTATGTCTTTTGTTTTTAGTTTATGTCTTTTGTTTGTCTTAGTTGCTAGCACAGTGCTGCAAAGACTCGAATCTGCCACCTGCTCTGGTTTTCGTTTGGCAGGGAAGATGGCAGATTTCCATTTTGAACAATGACATCACAGTCTGCCACCTATCCTGGCTTCCTCTAATTTGACGGAACAACTTGCAGACTGTAGCCATGTAGGTTTTTGTATTATAAAAGTTATATAATAAGAATTTCTCCTTTTTTATTCACAAAAAAAAATGATAGTAAATAGAAAAAAAGTGTGAAAAGCTTAATAGCAATGATGACTAAATATTGTTTCTAGTAAATAATTCTCTATCATATCTCCTATCTATTATTTTTTTAAAACTCTTTTATATTTCTGATATATTAATGTATATTGATGAAAATAATAATGATAATTAACCATGTATTTTTTCACAATCTTAATTCTCAGATATTTCAAGTGAGAATTGTTTGTTAAAACTGCAAATGCATTTAATCTTAATTCTCAGTTATTTTAAGTGAGAATTGTTTGTTAAAACTGCAAATACATTTAAATGTAACTGAATAATATTTTATAAAATTTTAATCCAACCAAACAATATTTTGCTGCCAATTGATATAGACGTTAGCCCATTGAATACTAACTGAAATTGTCTTTGACAAGTAATCTTCCTGATATTTATTTTAAAAGAAACCTAACAAAAGTTTGAAATTGGCATTAGAGTTGATTACTGATTTTTTTAATAAAAGGAGAGTAAAGTTTGAAATTCTGATAAACACATTAAAATCAGTTTTTAATTTTTTTATTCTTTAACTTTATTAAATTTAAATGTCTAATAAAATTGTCTTTGAAAAGTAATTTTCTTAATATTTATTTAAAAAAAACCTGACAAAGTCTGAAATTGGCATTATAGTTGATTACTTTAAGTTTGAAATTTTGATCAGAAATTAAAATCTTTTTTGTTTTTGTTTTTTCTTATTTAAACTTTGTATTAAATCAAAATAAATATGTTTTTATTTTATTTTATAAGAATGTTAATTTAGATAAATAAATTTAGAGAATATATATTCAAAAATCAGTTCATTACTAATGAAATGGGTAGATATTAAAATCGTGGATAGATAATATGCTATCTCAGATTTTACTAGTCTTTGGGAAGATAGTTGGTGCAATTATAATTGAAATAAAAATTGTTTTTAGTCATTTGTTTTTTTGTTTTTTATAATATGGGGAAGATGTAAGAATAATTGATATTAAAAATTTTATTAAATTATTATATTTTGTTATACATGTAAGAATAACTATCTATCAATGTCTTTCATCCTAACAAATGTATATAAAATCATTTTGAAAGAACTAAATTATAGTAAGGTTGTTACAAAAGAAAATGTATGCAAAATCATTTTGAAAGAACTAAATTATAGTAAGGTTGTCCCAAAAGAACATGTGATTTATAAAGACAAGTTTCGTTTAGTGCATCATTTGTTTAAGGTAAGTGCTATTCTTTGACCACCTCTTTAAAGGATTTAGATGATAATATCCATGTTTAATCTAATTTCACATATAAACATATGATTATGAGTTTTGCGAGACATATATTGAGGAATAATAATTTATTAGGTGAAGTATTTATAAGTAATGGGTTTGTATTTGAATTTTGTTCATTTTGTTAATGGGATTGTATTTGAATTTTTCCCCTTGTGTTATGATTGTTATTTAATGCATAAGAATTTCTTAGATTTTTCATTGAGCTATTATAGCATGAATTCATCTTTTCTTTTTAAATGGAAAAATATTAAAAATAAAACCCTTCATACATGGATTTAAGATGCTTATGTCACTACATAACCCATATTCTACATACAAACACTTAAACCTTTCTTTGTTTACATACACTATGTATTTGTTACTTCTTATCCTATGGGGATTCAAGCCACTAAATACGAGCTTCTCTATTAATCATGGTTTGATACTTTGTTTGAGTACATGCATCGTACCTATGGGGATTCGGGTCACTAAATACGAGCTTCTCTACTAATTATGGTTTGATACTTTGTTTGAGTACATGCATCATATCTATTGAAACGTTTTTATTTTTTCTTTTCTACAATATATTTTTTTTGGTATTATTAATCTTATTATTTATAGAAAGCAAAGATATGAATCTTTATAATTAAAAAGAATAAATTCTTTACAAATTGATGACGATGATGACGACGACAACGATGTCTAATGTCTACCAAGATCAAATTTTGTCTATTGAATCTTAAGAAAGGTAGGAAATTACTTTGATTGCTTTAGAATTTTATTTTTGTACTTGAAAATCTTTAAGAGAAGCATTCTTAGAACACGATAGTTTTGACGAGATAAAAAGGTTAGGAAGGTCAATACCTTAAAAAATATTTTGAAATTCTGATCTCTAATGTGGGTGTATGGAAGATATTCTAAGAGAAAGTTATTTTCATGTTCAACCCTATTAGTGTCACAAAGATGAAAAATTCTTTCGATCCGTGTTTTTTTGGGAAGTACCAATGCCCTATTTCACTATGGAGCTTGTGAGAGTGTGTTCTTATTTTAGCAATGTTGATTTTCTTCTTTATGTTGGACAAAATAGAGAGATACTTTGATCTTCTAGATTATGGTCGACCACCTCCTTATAGTATCACAATTTTCTTTTATCCTTTAATTCTTTATTGCGCTGCAATTTCTCCTTAAAATTAGATGTAATAATATTTTTAATATTTTCGTTATTCTGTTGAATGATCTCTTCCTTTATTTCCCAATGGTTTGGGAAAGACTTGACAACATTATGCCACCCCCTCTTGAGCCGCAAGTGGTTTTGATTGGAGTTTGAAGAAATCTTAGGAAACTTCTAGTGTTCCATGTTGTTAATCTTATTCTTGTACATTAGGTACCTAGTCATAGCCATGCTCTCAATGCGGGAAAGATTCCCTGCTATAAAGAGAATAGGATAAGGTGTATTTCCTTTAATTTTGAGATTATAATTTATAAAACGCTTTTGGATTTTCTCTATTTTTCTCCATGATTCTCTAGAGATGCTCTAGGCCCAAAATTCACAACCATATAAGATAATGGGAGTGACGAGAGTCTCAAAGTAGAGTTTCTTTTTATCCCATAGTCAAAGGTCCTTTAATTTACAATTGTTTTAAGTCCGTAATAAGCTTTCCACCCTTGATTTATCCTTTTCTCAATGCTATAGTTCCATTTAAGCATGTGATAAAGATCAATCTTGAGATATTTGTATGTAGTCACTTCCTCCAAGTTGTTGTTGTCATACATAGAATTAGTGTAAGTGATATTTTTCGATTTAATTATCACAACCTTTGTTTTGTTAGTTTTAACAGTCATAACCATACTAGAGCACAAGTCCTTGAGGATTTTTAGTTTCTTTTCGAGATCATGGGAACTCCTCACCATAAGAACAATATCATCAATGTAAAGAAGAAGAAGAATGACTATACAAACAAAAGTTGGGCCAACACGTCATGATTCTTCCAAACAACCCTCCAACTTGTCAATGTATATGCCAAAAAGGGTAGGGGATAGGGGACAAACCTACTTAACTCCTATATTACAATTAATTTCTTCCAAATAACTCTTAGTGTTGCTAAACTTAGAAATAACGTTCTTGTAGAACATTATCATAGTTGTTCTCAACTCAAAAGGAATGTTTAGTTCTTCTAACCTATGAAAAGAGGAGCTATGAATGCCATCTTTCATATTAACGCATTAACCCGCCTTTAAAAAGGGTAGGATTCTTATTAGAATTGATCTTCGTACCACTACCTTGGAAGATATGTGTTTTTGCTAGCTATAAGGTATACCACAATGTGGTATTAGAATGTTCCTAGAGCATAATTAAGTTAATTGTTGACTAGGAGGAAGTCAAAAGAGATTTGACTGGTAAAGTCTACGAAGGTATACATACCATACCCCCTCTGGATTTGAACATGTGACCTCTTAAGAGGAAACACATGTTCTTAACCATTAGGCCCAGTCAAGCTATATATATATAAGTGATTCTTCTAGTCCTCCAATCTGTTCGACTACCTTGGATTTGATCTGGGACGTTCATATCTTGCGTTTGTAGTCCGTACTCTAGGCTTTGACATCATTCTGTCCGTGCATCGGAGAGATCCGGTAGACACGAAAGCTGCCATCGCGATCACGTTTCAGGAACCTGTACTGGTTTTCATTATTGAAATTAGGAGGAGCCATTAACAACGATTGATTCCCATTACGTAGAAAGATGAAGACCACAATCTGCCGATGGTTCCATTGAGCACAACCGTCAAATTCTGAAATCCACAGCCGCTGTAACCTGGAATCGAGCCAAATCCAACCCAAAACTACGCAGACTAAAGTGATCTAGACCTCGATTTGAAGGTTATTCTCTGCAGATCAATACCCAGAACACGCTCACCACATCGCCCAACGTAACAGCAATCACTTAAACATTGTCCGAAGCCCTCACAGCGCAAAGATTAAGAACAACGAATACTCTGGAATGAAAAAGCCAAAGCCCTGAAAAAAATAAAAACCAAATAAATAATCTATTTACGAAAATTAATCGAAAAAATATTTATTAATTAGATTTTATAACTGATCGGACATGAGATGCGTGTGAAATGACGTGCAAATTCACTCGAAATTCAAATCCACAAAAATCTACAGCCACGTCAGATTCCGGAGCGAAACGTACCGCGAATTCGGGAGGAGAATTATTGGGGATTTTTGAGGTGAATAATATCCCACTGTAACATAACATTTAATGTTGTTACATAACATTAATTTTGAGTGGTGCATAGGTTGTTGGATTTAAAAGCAATTTAAATTTGATGGTTTAAATATTTAATACTGTTTATATAAAGAGGGTAGATATTTGTTTGAGAAATCATTAATATGTCATTTTATTGATTACATGTCACATTTTTAAGTTGAAATTATTATGATGCCCCATTTGAGTTTGGTGTTATTCTCAAGTTTATTTAGGAAAATAGGATTAATTAATTTTTAATGTTGAAAATATTATATTATTTTTATTTAGGAAAATGTGATTAATTAATTTCTAATATTGGAAATACTATAGGATGTGTAGTTTAAATTTTTTTATCTTTTTTATTTTTGCTAGTGGCTATTATAGAAATTTTGCAAATCAATTATAGATGAAATAACAATTTTACATTGTTTAAATAATGTTTTTGAATTTATAAATCAATTCAGCATCCTTAGAATATGTAATTTTAATCACTGAAATTTGCAAGAGGTTAGATTAAACCATAATAACATTGTGTAAGATAATAGAAAGGGTTTATATTTTTCTTAAAATTTTCATCCAAGTTATAAACTTTCTATCTTTTTTATTTTTGCGAGTGGTTATCATAGAAATTCTACAAATCAATTATGGATGAAATAACAATTTTACATTGTTTAAATAATGTTTTTGAATTCATAAATCAATTCAACACCCTTAAAATATGTAATCTTAAAATTTGCAAGAGGTTAACTTAAACCATAATAACATTGTGTAAGGTAATAGAAAGGGTTTATATTTTTCTTAAAATTTTCATCCAAGTTATAAAATGCATCTTTTCACATCAACTTGGATATTTTATCCCAAATTTAATGTTTAGTTTGACAAAAATATTTAATGTGGATAATGATTTATTAATCATGTTTTATTATTATTTACATTATTTGTATTCAACACCCAATATGATTAGAAGAGACAAGATTTCAATATATAGATATGTTATTATAGCAAGACATTATGCATTATGACATAAGTCACAACTATAAAGTAGCTTGCTAAATTGGGTTAAAGGTTAAACAACACACATCATTTTTGGTAGAAATTTTTTATTAATTTTAAAGTGGAACTTTATTATCAATTAGGGTTTCAAATGTTTTCAAAGAAATAGTATATCATGTAGTAAACAAATTATCTTTCTAAACACAAATGTGGACAATAATCTCATAGAAATTTTAGAGATGGTCAAAGTTTTCATTATAGCAAATTTTCCTACATTGTGGAACAATAGCCTATAAGGGTTTTGTTCAAAATTCTAAAAAAACTCAAATCATTGAAAATTCAGTCTAAGATCCAAATCAATTGAAACTATCACCAAATTATGAGTGTGAAATGACGTGCAAATTGATATGTGAACTTGCTTGTAAAATGACGTGCAAATTAATATGTGAACTTGTTGAGATGTGTTCCGTGTTAGAATGATCAAAACTTTAGAGGAATTGCTTTGTCAAATTCTTGAGGGTGGCCAAAAAAATGTGCAATTTGATCTAAACATAAATAATACCAACCAAAATTACCAATGATATTATTAATGCTTTTCATTATGAGTTAAAACAAATCTTGACAATGTTTTTTATTTTAAAAAAATTGTAACGAACCCTTTCGTTATGACAACAAGCCTCGCATAATAAGTACAATTTTTTTTTGTGTAGGAAATTAATAATGACAATACATTCAAACATCACAACACGGTGATGAACACAACAGATGGAAACGCAACAATAAAAATAATGACCTAGCATACTAGCACATCATGCAGCAAGAAACAACATACGACATTCAATCAAACGAAGAATAAAAACGACTACTCATCCATCCTACCCTACAAGGTTAGGACCTCCAGGACACATAAGCAATGCTTAAGCCCAGGTTCCCATCGATTTTGACCATTTAAGGTCTCAAGGCTAGCGACTGTTCTGAGGAACAAGGAGGTGTCTACATCCCGCCCAACACAAGCAAGACAAGCCTACTAAGCCAAGGACAATCATCAGACCAACCCAACACAACCATCATAAACGAAACAAGTAACATGACCCTTCAATGCGAGCGAGAATTAGCAATATTTGATTTAACATTTTGCATGGCGCACAACCCAAAAATCCAAACATTAGACATTACTTCAATCAACCTTTAATTTACGAGCGCACAAGATATTTGACATACACAATCTATCTAGCAATAACCAACTTGAGGCACAATTCTATTTAAATTCCAGGCGCGCCATTTAATCAATCATTCATTGAAATAAATCTGAGTCGTAAGAAGTGATATACCTTTCGGGGTCTTATAGGTAATCACGCATACATCATGTCAATGTAAACCACAACCACGACTATTCATCTAAGAAGTTTAAATAAAGAAATGACTAATAAAGTTGCAACTGGTAATACATCCTTCTAACTTCTGCAATCATAGAGCTTATTCTCCATTAAAAACATTTTATCAAACACCATTAACTAACATAAAACAAAGCTTTCCCCATTCTTCCTAATTTACAATTCTTTCATCATTATGAAGAATGAACATCATTTATAACTGAATAAATAAATATTTATCCTATAAAATTTATTATTTAAGAAAGGCAATAAATAACTAGACCAGTCAAGTGAAGATACCATCATTTTCAAGGATTAAGCCTTCCCTGCCATCTATTTGGAAAAATACATCCTCTTA
The DNA here is from genome assembly GCA_009831015.1 of Picea engelmannii. Lineage (NCBI taxonomy): Eukaryota > Viridiplantae > Streptophyta > Pinopsida > Pinales > Pinaceae > Picea > Picea engelmannii. Next base: position 1,082,849 of record ML778846.1, read on the forward strand.
ACATTACGAAAGAAAAAGTGGATGTCTTTTAATGTACAAATGTCATCAAGACTCCACAACAAGCTTACCGTAGTCATTATAATAATTGATTTTTATACCATTGAATTAAAGGCATTCAAAAGTTCCTTGAACCCCATTAGAGTCTTATCTGGAAGGCATTCAAGGGAAAAACTGATATAAAGAAAATCTGGAAAAAAAAAATTCAACTATTGAAACTATCATTCAAAATTAAATTGTTTTCAAACCATACCAATTAATTTTCGACCTGGTTTATACATCGATACTCAACCCTGACATCATATCTTAAGCTCTATGCCAGTAATTAATATTGATATCGTGGCATACAAAAAAGGCAACCTAGATCATAAGTTATGAAAAAATTGGATGTATTTAACCATGAATCTAGGAATTAGAAAAAATCACATTGCCAATTGTCAGTAAATGGAGATTCAAAATAACAATAGAATAATTAAATAATTAAATAGCAGATTAGAAGCATTAAAGTGGCTCGAGAAATCTTAGAAATTCACAGATCTAAAAAAAAAAAAAACTGAGAGTAATAATAAACAAGGGTAAATATTATCTTTGTCCATTCATTAAAATCAACGTTACACTACCTAGTATTAAATCCAATTTGTTGCATTTGTAATACTAAAATGCAGTAATTTCAAGCCATGATTTTGGCCGAGTTTTACTGAATTCTGAAGAAAGATCATAGTTGAATGAATACCAGTGGAACGAAGGGATTTAGGGTTTTCACACACCATTTCCAAAACGCCTGAAATGCATCACATTAAATTGGAACCTAAAATTTTGTTTGTTTGAAAACGACATAACTAGCTTAATGTTTCATTTTGTTTTAATGAGAGAGGCCAATTCATGAAGTCATGAAAAAATTACAACTGGTCCAAACAAGCACGCTCAAAGGGTGCGCCAATAATAATAATAATAAATATTGGGGAAGCAGTTGCGGTGAAGGGGAAGCTCTTTAATTTACCCAAAATTGTTGTTGGCCCCAACAATGATTTGAGTCTCTTCACCCTCTTCACCCAACTTGCAACTCCTATCACTTAATTATGTGTCTGGGAATTAAAGCTCGGTGGGTTTCCTGACATGTTGTCTTCCCATTGAAGTTCGGCTACATTGAAAAAATACCAGAGGATTTTTGTGCAGAAACCACTTTGAAAACCCCGTTCAACACACTGACAACCTTTTTACTTGATTTGAATTATATTTATTTATTTTTATTGGATTCTGATGCATCTGGTGACTATTTTTGCAGTGAATTCGAATGAATGCTTGACGACAAGAATCACAATTAAAATATTATCAGATCATAAATCACAATTAAAATATTATAAACACATAAATCGCATGAAAAGGTTTTTTTAATAAAATGTAGATTGCATTAAGGATTAAAAACGCAAGCAATGTATGTAGCATTAACCAAAACATAGTCCAAAATATTGAATTCCCCCTTCAACTATCCACTGCTAAGGTTCTGGCCCAAATTTAAGCAATCATTCCAAAATGAAAACAATACAAAGTCCCAAAAATGATTCACAATAAAGGATTATAAAAACATAACGCTTCCAGCTTTGAAAACAAAGCATGGTCCAGCCTTTAATCACAATTCAAGGACATAAGGAAAAATGTAGGCAGGGTTTATAATATCATAGTTCAATAGTTTATAAAACTCAGGAAATAATCTGACAGGCGCAACTATCGTTGCACCACAAGAATATAAGAAAGAAAGAAGACAACTGGAATGAATGATAGTTGCTGCGCTACCCGAAATTGGACTACAAATAATTAAAAACTGAGCACCCTGTGTGTAATGTAGACCATAAACGAAGAAGGATGGAGTCTCTCTTGGGCGAATCGTAAATCCATACAAAACAACAAAACATAGAGCGAGAAACCAGAAATTCATTCCATCTAGATGTAAATCAACATGGAAACAACTAAATAAAAATTGTGAAATTTAGATGTGTGTACCTTGAGCGAAGGCGAAGGATGTGTTGTTGTTGTTTCGCACTCGCGCTCCATCTCGCTTTGTCTTGCCAACCACTGAGACCTCACTGATACCTCCCAGTCAACGCTAGTGGTACTCTTCTTCCCCCTAAGCCCCCCGAGCTGCAAAGGGGCCACGCACACAATACCAGAGAATGCTACCTTCCCATCTCACCTCGCAAGGTCGAGCTACCACTCGTTGTCTAAGATTAGTATCCCAACTCCCACAAGAAAAGTTCAACCAAGATAAATTATGGCAGTGTAACCTTACATAAATGGGTCGTGATCCATACTCCTCCTCCACCATCCTTTTTATAGTGTTTTCTTAGTGAATAGTTTCCCAAACTCTCATTAGATTCTTTTTGTTAAATTAATTAGGGAAAACCTCCCCCATACACATGTCACCCGATCCCTTAGTTGCACTAGAAAATCAATTTATTAATTAATTAAATTTGCCTATTTCCCTCACCCACCTAAATGCGTTCCTAAAAACGCTCCTTGGTGTCCCTTTATTCCCTGACATTTCTTAAATGACTTACGCCTTACTTAAATCCTAGTTGAGTTCACAAATAGAAAGTTCCAAAGGCTAGATTCCCTGCTAAGTTAGACATTCCCCTTTCTCTTTAAGTTTCCCCCTTTTTTTAAGTTTCCCTTTTTCTTTAAGTTTCGCCTTTTTCTTTTTAACTAAGTTTAGAATTAGCAAGTTTAGACAAAAACAACCATTTACCCTTTTAATAAATTTAATCCTCAATTATAATTTTTACTTTAATAAATAATGTTTGAATTTCTTACCCCCCTTCTTGTTACATGTCTATTTAGTTTTTCTTTGTTCACATGTTCTACTTAGACCTAGGTTTTAATTTCACTAGGTTGGGCGATAGTTTTAAGGGAACAATTAGTCATTAAACTTTACTCATACCATCATCTATTTTAGGGTCGACCAGGTCCTAAGGAGACATAGTTTTCTAGGTACTAGGTTTATTAACTTACCCGAGTTAAAACTGCGACGTGCCCTTCAGGACGCACTACGTGCTCCAAGGGTGCCACTCACCTCTTTCCATTTTATTTGCACGACATGCCCTTCAAGATGCACTACGCACTCCAAGGGTGTCACTCACCTCTTGACTGAATTTGGTAGATGTCAAACCCCTGGAATCAATACTTCGTCAGGTCATCTTGTGGGAAACTAAGTGCCTCTAAGGAACAAGGAACCTGCCTTATTGTGTGCCCCTTAGAATCATCGTGAGCAACTTTCAAAGTCTGCCCTCATGGCATCATGAATATCTCCAACTAGGTAATCATTAACCTACAGTTAGAGCCACGATGGGAGTGCTAGTAGGTTGTGGCAGGGATGCTGGCACACCTCTCCCTCAATGTCTTTGGTTGTTGTGCGTGACCCCTTTGCTCCAAATGTGAATCTGGTCAACAAGCTATCGTTAGCCTGCATCGATCAATGAAACATGTCAGCTCTAACAATAAACATCATAATATCTAGTCATACGTCACATTTGTAATATCAAAGACAGTCAAACCATAACAGTTCACTCCCTGACTCGATCCAAAGTCCAAGGCGATCCATCGATGCCATCGATAGCCTCTAACGTCGAAAGTCTTGCACACTCAGGAGAACCCATTCAATAATACATACCGATGTAAATATGTTTATGGCCTTTTGAATATCAATCTTTTAAAAATAAAATGTTTTATAAAATTTGAAGCAATATTTTATTTTTAATTTTAAATTTAACATGTGCCTAGTATCACTATGCATTGGTGCTCTTATATGTCTATGGCACATCGTTATTTTTTCTTTCAAAAAGGTTAACACTAATGCAATGCACATTGTATTGTATGCATTGGTAGAATGTACTATAGAGTAGTTTTTTAGGTGTAACAATAAGAAAACCTTTGTTAAACTCTATGCTCGTTCGTCTTTGCTAAATGAAAAAAATGGAAAAGGGTGAGTGCAAGCTAATGATGGTCTCTCATGATGCATTAGTGGCAATGCAAACATGGAAAAACAACAATATGTTAACTTTGAGAGATTATTCAAGGTATTTTTACAATGAATTTGAATATGGTGTCACAAGATGAAAGGTAGGAAATTGAATTAGTTTTAATGCACAACTTTTATTCATAGAAATTGTGAATAACTATGTGAAATTTGATTTTTTCTAATAGAGGTATGTTATTTTTCCAGCAAAATATAAGGTATATGTCTTGGTTTAGGTGTTGAGTACCTTAACGATGAAATTTCCTTCCAAAAACTTGTATAATTGTAGAGAACCCATTTTTTAATTATGAAAGTCAATATGTCATTGAAATTACAACGCCTTTTGTTTGTTCAGGCTAAGAGGGTATTAACATGATCAAAATAATTTCTTTTTTTCTTTTAGATCGTAGATATTGGTCTTCTCTAGTGCAGTATATAACTCATTTTAGAATTGGTTAAGTCAACGAAAAGTTATAGAAGAAATAAGAGAGGTATGCATTCTATTATTTAGATATATGCGAAAACAAAAAGAGATTAAAAATAGTAAACAATATTAATTACAAAAAAAAAATAGTTCCAGAGGTCATAGTTCCAGAGGGTGTAGTTCCACAAATCATAGTTCCAGA
>ML778846.1:1087580-1098926 GCA_009831015.1 Picea engelmannii
CAGCAGTCGTGTTCCAGCATTCGTGTTCCATCATTCGTGTTCCAGCATGCGTGTTCCAGCATTCGTGTTCTAGCATGCGTGTTCCAGCATTCGTGTTCCATCTTTCGTGTTCCAGCAGTCGTGTTCCAGCAGTCGTGTTTCAGCATTCATGTTCCAGCAGTCGTGTTCCAGCAGTCGTGTTCCAGCAATCGTGTTCCAGCAGTCGTGTTCCAGCAGTCGTGTTCCAGCATTCCTTGTGCGTGTTAGTCTTCTTGTGTTCCATCACTTGTGCGTGCTCCAGAAACAATCGATTGCCATCAATGACAACCTTGACCATCTACGTCATCTCTGCTATAGCCATATCTCCAACAATCTCCCCCTCAATGACAACCTTGACCATCTGCGTCATCTCTGCTATAGCCATATCTCCAACAATTTATTGTTGATGACAGTTCAATTCAGAAATTTTGGACAACATTCTATTTTTGGATATATGAGTAATATATGTTTTGAAAATAATTTCAAAATTCATTGGATAAGTTGTCAAATGTGAATTTGATGATGGGAGTCACAAGGATGGATGTTTTGTTTAACTAGTTGTCTTATGATTGTGAAAATCTAAAGGGAGTGACAAGGGGTCCCACCTACTAGTTATTATTTATTTAAAAACTCTTATTATGATTATTAATTTTACCCCTAACTAAAAAGTTGGTTGAGCTTTTAGTTAACTTAACTAATGAAGTAGTTCAACTACTTCAACCAATTATAATTGCTTAAAGGAAAAAATAAAGGGAGGAACAAGAGGAGGATAGAAGGAGAAGCATACTAAGGTTTGCTCTTTGAGTTTGTGTTGAGATAGTTTAGTTTGCATTCATTCCTTAATTGATCATAAGCCTAATTATTTTTTATGATAGCAGGGTCTTATTGTAGACAACAAGATTCAAGAATGAATTACATCATTTAGACACTTGTTTTTTTCAGAGGTGTTGATCTATCTTTGATAGTCTGTGTAGACTTGTATGTTTGTGAATTAGTTTTCATGACTGACAAAGGCTATTGTGCGGAGTCGAGTGGGAAGCAATCTGTGGCAAGTTGATCCATATTTTAAAGTTCAATTTTTTATTTTCTGTCAGAGGTTATTTTGTATGTTTCATCGGAGACGTCTAAGTTTGACTTTGGTCCAAAACTTCTTCATGAAATTTTGTGAAGAGAATGAATCTTTGATGAATTGGAATGAAATAAAGGATTTCTTTATGTCTCATCTATCTTGATCATTATCTTGGTGTCTTTACTTTTGTCTCTACATTTATTTCAGCCACTGTTATATTCAAAAAATCATATAAATAATGAATTTTTCAGCAAGATTTTATTTATAAAAAGACTAGCCTAATCACTTGTAATCAATACTTGTGAGTTAGGATATTATTTTTTATGGCTATAAACATAGGGTGGCATTCCCGTATATTTTTCTTTAGCCAAGAAGAATCTAAAAATGCTTGAGTAAGATCATTTCATATATTTTCCTCAACACTAACTAAACAAGGATACAAAATGTAACAACGATGCTAGTGTAACTAGGATTATCTTAAAAAATTAACAAAAAAGTGGAAAATATCAAAACGATGAATATAATTACAATATATAGAAGATTAAATGATAAGAGAAATCCTAACTATATATCATTACATATAATGGTGATTCCCACATACATAAATTATAATACCAGTCTCATTTTGTTTTTTTGCTAGCATGTCTGTGATCGACGGGACTAGCCTGTGGCTGAGAAACCTTGACCCAAGGGCATCTAAGCCGTCAAAATCACCCGTGGATCACACCTGGTGATCTAGATTATTTTGAGAACGAAATGAAGGAAGAGATATAATAATGAAATATACATATACATTGCAGTATCAAACACAAATATACAGTAATGCACAATTTTTATTAATGAGAGAATGTACATAAACTATAAAATTGCAGAGTGAATGACTCGCTAGAATGGTGGCAACTTATCTCTGAGAAGAGATGTGATGGCTACGCTCATTCACAATAATATTATGATGTTTACAATGAGTCTCTAGAGGCCTTTTTAACATAAATAAAATCCAAAACCCTAACACCGGAAGATGAAACACCAAAAATTTTGCGAACCCCGATGGGGGTAGTTGGTACGTTAACTTCACAAGGGTGTAACTTATGCATATGATCTATGTTTTGGGCATAGGATAGCTCATTTGAAAGTTCTATCCAAGGACTACACATTTTTCCATAACAATATGGCTAAAGCATGCAGTGTGATTGTGGCGGGCCCAAAAATATGTTGTTTAGGGCCTCAAAACGGCCCCAGAAGTTTAGGACCCGAAAATATGTAGAAAATATGCCAAGGTGGAGACCCCTATTTTGAGCCAATGGAATAGGTTGGTGACCACAAACTTCTTCTTGTATCAATCCTGCCCCCTTAGGAATAAATGGTCTCCATTGCATGAAGTCCCCTAGGAATCTTTTGTTGAATCTGAACCTTGGTGAGTTGCTTTCCTTGCTGAATAAGTTGTCCTTCTTAGCGTGTTGAAGGTTGTTATGAATCTGTTGTTGAAGGGGTTTGATATTCTTAACCAATCTGTCTATATGATCTACCGGAGTGTGAGAGGACTCTGTCGGTGAATATGCACTAGGAAGAACATGAAGGGATTTATCATAACTTGGTTTGACTAGGCAGTGTGGAGGCACCCCCATAGGTGCAATAGGAATATCTTGGTGCTCTTATACAATCATGTTTATCTGCTTCTACTGGATAGAAGGGTCTTGCGTTGAGGATACAGTGGTTGCAGTGTCCTTCTCTTTTGACCAGGTTGTGAAGAGGATAAACTTTGCGATATCAGAGATTACTTTGCGTCATTGTTTTTTCGGTACAATAGTCAAAACTACCTCTAGTATCATGTAGGCTTGGCCCCCCAAAGTAACAATGAAGCTACAAGGTAGAGACTCATAAACATCATGACTCCTCCACATATATGGTTAGCCTAATAGAACATCACATACTTCCTGTGGGGAAACATCTCACCATACCTCATCCTTGAAGGGATTGATGTGTATGACAAGCAATACTGATGGATGACAAGAAGATCTCGTCCCTAGCGAATCCATCTGATGTTTTATGGTTGTGGGTGTGGTGTTGTCGAAAAATCTAATTGCTTGAGGATCTTTGTTGGATGATGTTCTTTTGTCTTTCGCTATCAACAATAAAATGAAATAGGCTCCCCCTCACCCACATCTATGAATGGAAAAGGCTCTCCCCCTCCTCGGGATCCTCTGGTTCTTCTTGTTTGAGTTTTGCGGTCGTGACAATAGTAGTGGGTTCTGCATCAATTATCTATCTCATTTTATTATTTTCTAAATCAAAGTCTGAGTCGGATATCAACTCTGTTTCTTTGATCTCGACCACCAATGATTGTTTTGAGCGACATTCATTGGTGTTTTTCCAAGGGATTTTGTGGAAGTCACACCACTTCCCAGTGTCCTTCGCCTTCCCATTTCTCTTGTTTTCTTGTGGCTTGGACTGGTTGTCTTAAGGTTGGTTGTTCTGTGAGTTAGGGTTTTCTTTACCATACTTTGGTTGTTGTGCATATGCAGAACCGAACTCCCGCTTGTTCTATTGTTTAAATTTATGCTCGATTTTGACCACATATCAATAAGCGGCTCCCAATGATGAAATGTCCAGAAATTTCATTTTGGTTTGGATGTACTTGTGTAGAGCCTCGCGATATTTCAGAACTAAATTTCTCTCAAAGTCTTTGATATCGAGCTTGGTGCGCAATGGAAGGAAGGTATTTGTGAACTCTGACACTATTTGGTCCCACTTTTGATGCAGCTTCGTCCATCTCATGTACTGGTCATCATAGTTTCCCACAGGGTAATATTACTCGTTGATCGCATCCATAAAAAAATCCTAAGTGGACTCGGCCCCAAAATATTCCATACTCCTCTGTGAAACTTTGCTCCTAGTATTTTTCCCACCATTAATGTTTGATATGTGGGAGAGCCTTAACGATCACAAACGTGATTTTTTCTCCATCAAAAAATTTGTGAACAGAGAAATAACCTTCTAGCAAATTTAACCATTTTTCCAAAGCATCTGCATCGACTTGGCCTTCAAATACGGGAATATCAAAATTAACTTGTACCTTGAATGGGGTAGCATCTCCAAAGTGACTTCTTGATGAAGAATCACATGTTATTATCGAAAATTGTTGAAGTATTTGGGAAAAATTCTCCAATATCTCGTTCCTTTGTTACGCAAGGGATTTCGAGAGAAATAGCTTAATGAGATCTTCTTCTCCCTTGTTTATCTTCTCTTCTAACATGGGAGGTCACTTGGGCTGGCGAGAGCAGTTGTCCTCAAGAGAAACTAGCTCAATACCCAACTCTCTATACCCTGACCTCGTCGGTGACATGCACTAAGAAATGAAAAGGAGTAGCCTTCTCTGATACAACTGATATCGATTATTTTGAGAACGAAGTGAAGGAAGAGATATAAAAATGAAATATACAGAGATATTGCAATAAACACAGAGATACAGTAATGCACAATTTTTATTAATGAGAGAATGTACATAAACTGTAAAATTACAGAGTGAATGACTCGCTAGAATGGTGGAAGCTTATCTATGAGAAGAGATGTGATGGCTAAGTTCATTCGCAAGAATATGATGATGTTTACCATGAGGCTCTATAGGAATTTTTAACATAAAGAAAATCCAAAACCCTAACCCTGGAAGATGAAATTCCAAAAGGTATGTGCACCCCGATGGGGATAGTTGGTACGTCAACTTCACAAGGGTGTAACTTTTGCATATGATCTTCATTTTGGGTGAATGATAGCTCGTTTGAAAGGTTTGTTCGAGGAATAAACATTTTTCCATTAGACTGTGGCTAAAGCCTATAGTGTGATTGTGGCGGGCCCAGAAAAATGTTGTTTAGGGCCTTAAAATGGACCCGAAAGTTTAGGACCCTAAAATATGTAGAAAAAATGCCAAGGTGGAAACCCCTATTTTAAGCCAGCGGAATAGATGGGTGGCCACTGATTTCTTCTTGAATCACCTGGCCTAGGCCACACCAACCCTTGGCATGGTTTTATTTTTTAGTTTTCTCCTCCCAGTAGTGGTAGGTTTCCAACCTGAGTTTCCATGCAAAATGTGGCCCATTGAAACTGATCTTGCTAACGAGATTTGACAATAGCAGTCTCATTTTTGTTCTAAGTCGTGATACATAGTTTTTTAATGGTTTCTGATTGCATTTTTTGTTTCAATTTAGTTGATTTGGATAAATATGTTAGTGTATATATATTTATCAAATTTATCAATTTTTTTAAGATGTGAATTGTTTTATCATTTAATTCCATGTCACGTATTAATTCCTTTATATTAAATGATAAAAAAATTACACCTTAATAAATTTGATCCCTCTTGGTACTTGATAGTGTATGGATTTAAGATGGATCTGCGGTTTAATTTTTTTAGATGTTTTTATGTACATATGTATGTACGTTGTTATTTATTTTTTATTTAATTTTTTTTGTCATGTAACGTGACATTACATGAAAACATCTCCCCCATATTGGGTTGTATATAACCTCACAATTCATAGTGCAATCATTAATATGTGTCTTCCATAAAATATCTTATTTAAGGAGACAAAAAACACACAACTTTGGTTTCGTTCTCAAAAACATGTTGTATCTACATGATTTAGGTATACATGTTTAATCGCAATGGTTGCACAAAGAAAAGAAAAATCTTCAGTATTTTCCCCCTAAAATCAAGGCTAAATGACATTTGCCAACAATTTTTCACTTGATAAACTCTAATCTAGATCTTAACTCCACTTCCTTACAATAGTTTCATAGTTTCTCATACATACATATAATTTAGGCTATGTTTCCTTTGATTTAGTGGATGTACAATCAATATAATATTCATAAGTACTTGTAGAAGAATTTGTATTAAAGTTTTCTAATTTCACCAAGATTGTTCTTTGTATTCCTCCCATGCACATTTATTTTATTATAGTTGAATAAGTTAAATCATTTTAGAATATTGGTTTGGTACATTCTCCTTAATCAAGTTCTAATACAAACATCACACCAATCATGACTACCTTGATGGTTGTCATGAGAAATATCTCCGTAACATATCTTCCACCCTATGATAGAAATTTTGATGAATGTGATCACATGATCATAATGCAAAATTATATATATCTTCTTTCACAAAGAACTGCAATCAACCAATTCAAACATTTTATTTGAATGGAACCTTATGGAAGTGCATTTATCACAAGTGGGAGCCTCTAAAACCTACACCCACCCCTTTAAGAAGTAAAAGATAAAACTCTAGATTAATGGAGTGAGATAATATAACCCTTTACTAGGATTCTTATGCCCATGTAGATTCATGGGAAACAAGGTCAACCATTATAGAAACAATTTTAATTATAGATTAAAAGAGAAGGGTTTGGAAGAAGCATAGCATATATATGTGGAATATTGATGCATTACATGGTCACTCTTCTCCTTCTTTCTCATGATCCACTTGAGAGTCAACAACTTAAAACCAAGCACATCTCATGAAACCTCACAACTTATTATGTATCATTGTGATGAAGTATTGGATACCATTAAACTAGCAATTGATCAATAACTTCAAGAATTGTATAATAAAAATTTATATGACTCACAATCTATAATCTTTGTGAGATATTCTACTAATATTTTAAATATAATTGTTTACCAAAAGAATTCCTACTCTAGAACTTGAACTCACTATAGGAACCCTTAACACTTTATAGATAACAAAGTATGTGGACTGAAATCACCTAACAATTTGTTTTTTAAATTCTTAATATGAAAAGACATAATTAACACAATTGTCTTGCATTGGCTTGAATACGAACATGTTGTATCACAATTGAAAATCTCACACTAAATCTCCCACTTCCACTTCCATAACATCCAATTCCACCAAACCCTATCCAATTTATTCTCACATAACATCCTATCTTGAATATAGTGTTTGGCGAGCAATACATCTCAACCCTAACCCATCATGTTACATCAATCACAAGCTCTTAAATAACACCCTACGCTTGTGTACCATAGTGATGCCCCTTGAAAATGGGCCAAGATCTATCACTAATACAACCTTAGCAGAAAGCTCTAAATCAAAATAGGAATGACAAACAAGGTTGAAAAAAGTAATTTGATGCTTGAGTGTGGTATTTGGGGTCATATTACATATAATTAGCATTTCAATAATGATATGAATGCATTATTATGAGGCTTTCTCTCACATGTACCAAGTAGTCCTAACTATTTGCATATGGTGTTTTGAGCATGGAATTCAAGAAATATCCAAAACCTTTCATAAATTATGTAATTGTACTTAATTTAGTTGACCCGTGCTTAAAAATTGCATTGTCCCTTAAATTGAAGTCAAACTTAACCATTATTTGTCTCAAAATTCTTTTGGTCCATTTTGATCATTTTTAGTGCACAAAAATTCATAAATATTTCATGAATCTTCTAAATGATAAAGTATTTCCTTCATACATGATATTTTTTATATCATACATATATTGAATTATCACATCATTTTAGTTGAGATATTTAAGATATTATTTTCTATTTTTACTTTCAAAAGATAATCTAATTAACATTTCTATTAATTTCATTTATTTATAAAATATTAAGAAAATAAAAAATTATTACACATTTAAAAAATCCTTAAAACACACCTACCTTTAAAGTGTAAAGTGAAAAGACTTGGAACCAACTTATTATCATATCATATTAACACACCTATCTTTAAAGTGTAAAGACTTGGAACCAACTTATTATCATCTCATATTAAAATTGTATAAAGTTGGTTAATGTATTTATTATCATATTATATTAAAGTTGTAAAGTGAAAAGGGCCTACCGCTAAAGTGAAAAGACTTGAAACCATCTTATTATCATCTCATATTAAAATTGTATAAAGTTGTAAAGTTGGTTAATGTATTTATTATCATATCATATTAAAGTTGTAAAGTGAAAAGGGCCTACCGCTAAAGTGAAAAGACTTGAAACCATCTTATTATCATCTCATATTAAAATTATATAAAGTTGTAAAGTTGGTTAATGTATTTTTGTTTTTTAATAATGGAATGTCCTCTATTCCTCCCTTTAACATCTATGTCAAAAATATCAAATTAAGTTGTATAAAGTTGTAAAACTCGTTAATATATTTTTGTTTTTTAATAATGGAATCTCCCCTATTCCTCCCTTTTAACATTTATGTCAAAAATATTAAATTAAGTTGTATAAAGTTGGTTAGTGTACTTTTGTTTTTTAATAATGGAATCTACTCTGTTCCTCCCTTTAACATCTATGTCAAAAATATCAAATTAAAGCAAAATACTTGAAACCATCTTATTATCCTATCATACTAAAGTTATAAATGTATTTTTGCTTTTTATTAATTGAATCTCCTTTATTTCTCCCTTTAACATCCTTCAAACTGATCAAATCAAATTGAAACAATGATTCACCCAATGGTCCACATGAACTATGTGCACATATTCTGAACGAAAGACATGAAGGCATATTTTTATTAATGCGTGTGAAAATAGAAGCCTATCCCATCAAATTCAATCAAAACAAAATAACTAGTAAGTGGCGTAAATGCTTCTAAATGTCAAATCTTATCTCCATAATATATGTTTATTTCCCCAGCTAGAGTGTCTAAGCTAGGGTCGACCTCAATTTTCAAGATTGAATTAAAAAAAAATCTGTTCAAAAGTGGAATAATGAATTGTAATTTGGACATCCTATAGTTTTATGATATAGTTAATTTTAATTATTTTCACAAATGATTCTCACCTTCAACCTTAAAAATTACTTACACCTCATGGTTAAGACTAATAAAATATATATTATTACAACATTTAAATTATATATATAAAAAAAAAAACTAGAGGCTATGCAGCAACAAAATGTATTACTAGTACAGCCACTTAAAACCATGGCTGATGAATGCCGAAAGGGGTGGACAGAAAATGAAAAGCACAGTCAGAAAATGAAACGCACAACTAGAAAATGAGCGTCTACAGCCAGCATAGTCAACTTGCTAAATCCAAAGTTTAATCATTTAAACGTGGCAATCATATAGGGCTACAGTAATTTCTTAATATGATTAGGTAAATGTTAAACGGTAAACAGGTTAACGGATGCATTCAAAAATACAAGGAAGTTATGAAAAGGAAATCACATTCATTGATTTGGGAGGACGATTAAAAATATGCCAGCATCTTCAATTGTTAGCCATCATATTAAAATTTTAAATTAAAAAGTGATTAATTATGTTCACTGTCAATAGACGTAATTACAACATTTAAATTAAAAAAAAAAAAACGAGAAGCTACGCTGCAACAAAATGTAGGCAAAGAAGACTAAAATCTGTGCTCTCTCCACAAGAAGGCCAGAAAGCCGAGAATTTAGACCGTTTTCTCGAGAATTAAAATGCCAAACCCTACCCTGAGAAAACATTATTTATACTACACTAACGAAAACCTTCATAAGACAACGCAGCGTCAACATGCAGATCAGACAGGTACTACTTTAGAGGATAAATTATTTACTTAAAGGTAAAAGATGGAGCAAGCGATTCAGAGAATGGAGCAGGCGTTAGGGTTCTCGTAGCTCAAGTAATAAGTGTAGACGCTGCAGCGATAGCAGCTTGCTGGAAGAATGACATAACTTATATCCGGTTTCGAATCCTGATCCTCTTTGCGTTTCTTGTCCAGGTTGGCAGGCTTGGGCTCTTTCTCTGGTTTCGGTTCTTTAGAAGGCCCGACGCTCACCAAATCTGCCGATCCGAATTTTCTAAGACCATCTATAAGGCACACGGGATCTGCGTCTCCAATTACAGTGATTTTATTATTCTCCGTATCCGCATCTATAGAGAGAACACCTGGTTCACAGACCTGCAAAAACTTAGTACAAATTATTGCAGCTCTGAAAGCCGGTCTATCTCAGTGAAGCACACACAATAAATTAACAGGGATTTTACCTTCAACCCCTGCAACCATCTTCATCGCCCTCCGTTTGCATTTTTCACAATTTAGCTCTGCTTGCAACACGATTTTCTGCACAATCACGCGCATAGTTCATTGTCAAATAGTTACCACCTAAAACCTAATATGAGATATGAAGAACCGCTGGCATACCTTGGACATCTTCGACAACTGCCGCAAAGCAATAACCGAGGAAACTTTTCGGATGAAGCGTCTCTTCTCCTGCAATCCCCGCCCCGCGCCGAGGAGTACTCAAAATAATCACAGCCTTGGAAATGCGATCTGGATGTTAAAAGTTCCTGCACTTTCTGCAATCTCGGAGGGTGAAGGCACGACGGATTTTATTCTAGCAGCTTTCGTCACGCATTCAGGTCTTTTGGAGGGTAAATGTTAACGTCAGTCATGCCAGCAATGATTGCTAGGGCTGACTGCAACAATATGACAATATACTGAAGTTTCATCGGAACGTCTCCAACGACAGTACAGTGTACACGCTCTGGTTAAATCTTAATAACAGGGTAGTTTAAACGTTTTAAACTAAACGTTCTATATTTTGGGGTTTTTATGCGGAAAGGCGTATACCTATTGACAATGGGCAGAATTAATCATCTTTTAATGTAAAATTCTAATCTGATGGCTAACAATTAAAGATGCTGGAATATTTTTAGTCGTCCTCCCAAATCAATGAATGTGATTTACTCTTCATAATCTCCTTGTATTTTTGAATGCATCCTTTAACCTGTTTACTTTTTAACATTTACCTAATCATATTAAGAAATTACTATAGCACTATATGATTTCCACATTTAAATGATTAACATTTAACATTACCACGTTTAGATTATTAACCATGAATTTCCTCACCTGTCCCTGTGTTTTCCTCGCATTTTAGTGGTTTGCATGTTTCATATCACGTTTGGATTATTAACCACGAATTTCCTCACCTGTCCTTCATATGTCGTCTGGCGCTTCATATGTCGTCTGGCGCTTCATATGCCTTTCGGCGTTCATCAGTCACAATTATGTGACTGTGCTAGTTTTATCACTTTTTAAGTTTGATTTTGCACGAAATCAGATGATTAATAGTTGGATCTGCAGATTTAAATAATTAAATTTATATAATCTGATTGTCCCGAAAATTTTTCAACAAGCTGAATCTATTTATGCTGTGGATATTAAATATTGTTGTAAGTGATATATACATAGTTAGAGATATTTCAATGTATATATTAAGGTGATTCCAAACAAAATGTATACAAC
>ML778847.1:52296-78727 GCA_009831015.1 Picea engelmannii
CCATCTCGAAGATGGAAATTAGCGACAACTACGTTTGTGCCCAACATTTGGTAGGCGGTGGTCAATTCTGGGTCTGTCTCATAGAGTTGGGGCCATCGAGAGTTCTCATGGCCGCAAGAGTCTAACATTGTGGTGAGTGTCATGACTGACGGTCTTTTGAGGAAATCAAAGACGTAGTTGGTGCTTCTTATTTTATACTTGATGTTGAGGTGGAATTTCTGCAAGTATGTGGACCACTTCTGATGATAGTCATTCTGCAATTTGCCTTGTGTCTACATGAACAATAGTGGGTTATGATCAGTGTGGATGATTGTCTCCTTCCCAAGAATGTAATGTCTCCATTGGTGACATGATTTCACAATGGAGTACATTTCTTTGTCTTAAGTAGTGTAATTATGGACATCATCTAACAGTGTCTCACTATTATAGGCCACGGGGTGACCATGTTGAGTGAGAACGACGCCCACAACATAGTCTGAAGCATATGTATCAATCTCAAAGGGTTGTTGCAGGTCCGGTAGTGAAAGTATTGGGTCTGAGCACAAGATTTTCTTCAAATCATCGAACGCTTGTTGTTGGGACCGACCCCACACAAATTTCTCCTTACCACCACCCCTGGTTACTTGGTTGAGGGCCAATGCAATATGGGAGAATCCCAACATGAACTTGCGGTAGAAATCGGCAAGGCCCAAGAAGCTTCAAAGCTCAGTGAGTGTGGTTGGGGTTGGCCAGTCATGGATGATTTGGATCTTTGCTAGATCCACATGTACACCATGTTGATCAACGATGTATCCCAGGTAATGGACCTTGTCCATGCCAAAGGAGAATTTTTCCAAGTTGGCATATAGCTTGTGTTGTCGTAGGGTGTGCAGAACCTGCTGAATATGTTTCAAGTGTTCTGCCCAAGTCTTGTTGTAAATGAGAATGTCATCTAGATACACCACTACAAAAGTATTGGTGAATGGTCATAGGATATCATCCATAATCCTCATGAAAGTGGCTAGAGAATTTTTCAAGCCAAAGGTCATGACCAAACATTCAAAAATACATTCCTTGGACTTGAAAGCGATCTTCCATACATCTGTTTTTTCTATCGGGGCCTGGTGATAGCCAAAATTTAGATCAATATTACTAAAGTATTTGGCCCCCATGAGCTGATCAAGGAGGTCGTCGATTCAAGGAATTGGATACCGGTTTCTGATTGTGATTTTATTCAAGGCCTGGTAATCAATGCAGAGTCGTCAGGTTTGATATTTCTTCTATAGCAGCACGATTGGGCTCTCGCAAGGTGATGAGGTGGAATGGATGTGCCCTTTGTGGAGAAGTTCTTGGATCTCCCACTTGATCTCATCATTCTCTAATAGAGAACGACGATATACTGGCCCATTGGGAAGCGGTGCATTGAGGTCCAGATCGATGGGGTGCTTGACCTGACAGTGTATAGGTACCCCGTTATGTGAGGAGAAGATATTTGAGTGTGCTTACATGACCTTATCCACTTGTTTCTGTTGTGTGGACAGGTCGGTCACAGATACCCTGGATGTGGTTGCGATCTTTCGCTCATTCTAAGAGTGAATCACGAAGAAGAAAAACTTCCTCGTCTGAGAGATGACCTTCCTGCATTGCTTGGAAGAGATCAAGGAAATAGCACTAGGTGGCACAACCTCCAATATCCTGTACAATTTCTTTTTCAAAGTAATAATAACACCATGATGCCTAAACTCATATACAACATGGTGTTTCCATAAATATGGTTGGCCCAAAAGAAAATTACAAACTTTGAGAGGGGAAACATCACACAATACCTCGTCTTTGAAGGGCTTGATGTCGTATGACATGAAGCATTGTTGGCTGATGCAGATGTCACTTCCTTGGCAGAGCCATCCGATGGTGTGGGGTTGCAGGTGCAACATTGTCGATTGGGTGAGTCACTTGACAACCTCTTCTGAGATGAGGTTCTTCTAGCTGCATACCCTTCACCCACATCTGTGAATGAAAAAGGCACTCGCCTTCCTCTGGCTCATTTGGTTCACCGGGATGGAGCTTGGTGGTAGGAACGGTAGCACTGGGTTCTGGATCAATGATTTGTCTCCCCCTTTCTGGTTATGACTTAGAGTTGGAACCCGCATTTGATTCAAATTATTTCACCTCAGCCACCAATCACTGCTTTGAGCAACAATCAGCAGTGTTATGCTAGGAGCTCTTATGGAAGTCACACCCCTTCCTAGTATCTTTCTTTGTATTTTCGATGTTCTTCTTTGCTTGTGGCCTAGACTAGTTGTCCTGAGGTGGTCCGTCTTTTCTCTATCCTTTTTTCTTTGGGTTGGGGCTTCCCTTTCCTATCTTTTGTTGTGAGGGGTTCCCAGGCGCAAATTTCCGCATCTTTTGCTTGAGCTTCTGCTTGATTTTGACCGCATATCAGTAGGACACGCCCAAGGATGAGATGTCCAGAAAATCCATTTCAGCCTGGATGTGTCTATGCATACAGTCATTATACTTGAGCACCCGATGTTGCTCAGAATCTTTGATACCCATCTTGGTGCACAAGGTTTGGAATATATTTGTCAACTCGGGCACTGCTTGGTCTCTTTCCTCTCGCAATGTGGTCCATTTTGTATACAGTTCGTCATAACTTCCAACAGGGTAGTATTGTTCCTTAATAGCATCCCTAAAGGACTCCTAGGTGACCGCAACTGTAATAATGATGGTTTCTTTGTTTCCTTCTGCTCACAGAAAGTTTCCCACCAATATTTCACATGGGGAATGGCTTTGAGGATCGCAAAAGTAATATTTTCTCTATTTGAGAAGTTATGGACAGAGAAATACCCTTCTAGCAGATCCAACCATTTGTCTATAGCATTTTTGTCTATATGACCTTCAAATATAGGAATAACGAAGTTGATTTGTACCTTGAAGGGGGTGGCACCTCCGTTTGAGGAAGATGTGTCGCCTATTGGTAGCCGACGAAGGATTTGCACAAAATTATTCGTCATCTAGTTCCTCTGTTGCATGAGGGATTCCTCAAGAAAAATTTTGAACGGATCTATTGTCCTATCATATTTATTTTCTCCCTCCATGAGAAGTCGCTTGGGCATGCGATATTTGTTTTCCTCAAGAGAAACAAGCTCGAGACCCAATTATTTTTACCCTAACCTCATTGGGGACATGTATTAAGAATGACAAGGAGAAAACTGCTCTGATACCACTGATCCATATTTTATGAGAAGAACAAAATGAATACAGATTATTATCAAAAGATGCTTAACATAGAATAACAAATAAATAGTAAAATCGGTTTCTATTCAATAAGTAAATAAGTTGAAACTATAAAATGCAGCGGAAAACAAGCTTGTTAGAATGGTGGTGGCTTATCTTTGAGAAGAGATGTGATGGTTGCGCTCATTCACAAGAAGATTATTACAATGAGGCTCTCAAATCCTTTTTACAATAAACAGGAATGTCAAAAACCCTAGACATCCAAAAACCTAACCCTAGGAGATGAAGCACCAAAAGTCGTGTGGGCCCTATTTGGGTAAGCTAGTACATCAACTTCTCGGGGTCGTAATGTTTTCATATGATCTTTGTTTTAGGTGCACGATAGCCCGTTGGAAAGGTCTATCCGAGGAATACACATGTTTCCTGTGAAAAGACCTACACATTTTGATTGTGGCAGGCCTTAAAAACGTTTTTTAGGGCCTCAAAACGGCCCCAGAAGTCAGGGACCCAAAAACTAGGAAAAAACTGTCGAACTGGAAAACTGCCAAAATGAGCCAGTTGGAATAGGTGGGAGGCCACCGAAATCCATCTTGATCATTCCTTCCCCCTTAGAAGTCAATGGTCTCCATTTCATTGAGTTTCCCCATTATATGAGGAAATTTCTATTGAATTTGGCCCCGAGTGAGTCACTTTCCTTGGTGTAGGAGATGCCTTGCTTTGACAACTTGATAAAGTTGGATCCTTTATTGGCGAGTGCCCTTGACTTGTTTGTCCACAATGTGATCATTGGATGTATGTTGTATGCAGTCAAGGTTGTGCTTTGTTGGTTTTAGTTGTTCTGCTATCTCTAAGGTGTCCAATAATGGTGGGAAATAAGGTCGAAGCAGATCCATGTTGAACATTGGGTGCAGACCAAGGAAAGGAGGAATATTGAGCACAAAATCATTATCATCGGGGTCATAAATTTTGCATACGATATTAGTTTTAGGCGCACAATAGCCCATTGGAAAGGTCTATCCGAGGACTACACATGTCTTTGGAGATCCCTATCCATTTTGATTGTGGTGAGCCTTAAAAACACTATTTAGGGCCTCAAAACAGTCCCAAAAGTCAAGGACTCGAAAACTAGAAAAAAACTGTCGAACTGGAAAACTTCCAAAATGAGCTAGTTGGAATAGGTGGGAGGCCACCGACARMCATCTRKATCAATCCTRCAGGTTTCTTTCTCAAACATTTTTTTTACCCTTGCATCATCCATTTKCTTACATAAATCAATTTTTTGGCMAATCCTAGGATGTCCAGAACACTAGGGGGTGTTCTAATCCTTCCATCCATGAGCTTCAACTTGACTCTCCCTCATCCTATGATTTTAGATGTTGAGTCATCACCTAGGAATACATCACCTCCATAATACCTTTCATATTCAYAGGACCACTCCTTACGATGAGTCATATAAAAGGATGCACCTGTTTTAACCCTCCATACCTCATGATATGCATGTGTGCTTGAAGAATCCAAGTACACATCCCCTCCTTCTATGGAGGTTTTTTATTATGTAGAAGGAGCATCATCAGATCCCTTCCCTATCTCAACACTTTTGGATCTACACTGCTTCTTGTAGTGCCCTTCTTTTCCACATCTCCAACATACCTTTACAAACTTTCCAAGAGATTTATATCTACCCTTAGATTTAGATCTCCCACTTGAAGAATTACATCTATTTCTTTCCTGGGAGAATCCTCTTGCAAATAATTCTTATGTGCTCCATCCTTCCATGTTATTTTTCCTCATCTCCTCCTACAATAAGGATGAAACCATATCATCGAAACTTAAAGTAGTTGTATTACTACCTATGGACACAACCAGAATATCCCACACGTTTGGTAAAGAGCACAATAAACTGATACATCTTTCTTCATCATAAATATTAAAATCAACATATAAGAACTAACTTCCCATAGTGTTGAAGGAATTCAAATGATTTTTCATCAATTCTCCATGTTTCATCCTTAGGTTATACAACTTCTTCTGCAGGAACAATTTATTTACTAGGGACTTAGACTGACACAAAGTCTCCAAATTATCCCATAAATCCTTAGTTGTAGTTTCCCCTGAAACATTCAATAATACTAAATCTAAGAGACAACCAGATTATGATCTTCACCTTCCGATCCAACTTTTTCCAATATTCTACTGACGTTCATGTAGGTGCAATACTTGGATCCACTGTGACCCACTGATATTTTTCTACCAACAAATCTTCCATATTGAGCTTCCACAGCTCAAGGATTTTCCCATTAAATTTATCGATCTCTATTTTCATACTGCTTGCCATTTCTTTTTCCTTGAATAATCGATACCATATATATCCCACTATAACAAGGTTTATCACAAACCCAAGACAAACCTTGTTGGGTGCAGGCCTAGTTTGAGGAAAGATCTAATTTTGGAAGGAAAGGCCTAATTTTGGAGAAGAACAACTGGCAGTCAAAGCATCACGTGCGAGGAAAAGAAGCATGCAAGAGGAGAAACATGCAAGGCACGCAGGCAGTTAGACTTAACTGTGTTAGGGTTAGAGTTTTGGATAATGATTGTAATGGCTATAAGCCTGAAAACTAGTATAAATAAGAACCTAGGAGGTCTAGGTCGAGGTTCTTGGTTTTGTTGGTTGGTTGTTCAATATTTGTTCAGATGTTGTAAGTTCGAGGTTGATATAGAATAGTCAAATAGGCCATATTTTGAGGGTTAGATCATAGGCTGAGGATCCTGGTGTGATCTAGTCCGCCTCAGAGAGGCTCTTGAAACTTTTCATGCTTGTAAGGAGAAATATGTAATGTGTGCATCACTATATTTTGCAATAGACCTAATAAAAGAGTAGAGAAGCTGGATCTTTGTGGACATATCCCAAGAGGGGGTGAACCATGGTAAAAAATGTGTGATGTGTGATGTTTAGTGCATGTTTACTTTATGTTAATGACTGAATTACAAATGAATGGTTAAGCTAAATATGTTAGAATGCATGCATGACCTAAAATATGAACGAAACCTAGGAATATTGAATGGATTATATGTTGAATGTATCAAGAAGGTAGAATACACTCCAAGATCCCCACTCATTCCTAGACTGCAAGCACTTGATAATTGCAGTCACCCATAAAGTTATCTCGGGTGAGAATGAACAATGTACTCTGTGTGTTGTGTTTCCTTCTAGTTTATCAGAAGGGTCGATAGTTTTAAAGGGTTTTGTTGGAACCCTGATCAGATCTGAACCTGGGCCAGACCAAGAAGTAAAAAGAGAGAATCAACCCAACAAATGGTTCCATTGTCGGCTAGAACTAAATGGAATTGAGTGGATGGGATCCATGAAAGAATCACACAGAGAATGAAAGTATAGAAGGGAATGTTCATACCATGGAATCCAACGAAGGTGGATATTGAAATATGGTTGAAAACAAGCGAACTTGAGTTTGTGCAGAAGGATAATAGAAACCCTAAGATAACACCATGCAAATAGCTATACAAATGTGTGTTTAGCGACTTGCATGAGGTATTTTTATGTGATTTTCCTCATGTGTTGCAGGAGTGGATATTGAGATTAAAAGATAAACACCCTACAAATCGAATCAGACAGCTGGAGTGGAATCCTATGGAGATCACACAGTTACAACAAGTTAACAACAAACT
Organism: Picea engelmannii; assembly: GCA_009831015.1. Lineage (NCBI taxonomy): Eukaryota > Viridiplantae > Streptophyta > Pinopsida > Pinales > Pinaceae > Picea > Picea engelmannii. Next base: position 59,197 of record ML778847.1, read on the forward strand.
TATGCATTCAATAGATTTCTGGTTAGATAGTATTTTTGCAGGGTTCATCACCGAATTTGCAGTAGATACTGCGAAGTCTTACAGCGCAGCAGAGCGGGATTTTCTAAAAGGACCTAGAAGTAGGTATATCAGATCCTTGTACACTTCAATCAAGATTTTATTGTATAACAATAGTGTGATGACCATGGAATCAGACAGCTAAACTTTTTGGCGTGCATGGGGGAAGGGGGAAAGCACTGGAAAGAGGTGGAGAAATGGAGGAAGAGATAGATAAGGGAGAGAAGAAGGAGACCATGGACCCAATCGTGATGGAGGAAGAATAGATAAAGAAGATAATGGCAACAGCTAGAAAGACGCGCAGTGGAGCACCATACCAATATAAGAAGAATAATAAGAAGAGAGCCATAACTGATAGAGAGGGATTGGAAAGAAATGAATAAGAGGTAGAGGATATCCAAGATGTGGAGAAGATTGAGTAAATCCTATGCGCAACATATGAAATGAAAATAGGAGGCCCAAGGGCAAGAATATAATGCAAAACTCCAATCCAGATCAACGTCAGTGTGGAACCTATAACCCCATGTGAGAATAGTACACCATAAAGAACACCAATATCTAGACAATCAAATTTTAGTGGAAGAAGAATGACAGGACAAGGATCTAGTCAAGGATCATCAACTGGGGGAGCCAGTTCAGAAATTATTAGTCAAGGATATACACTGCATGAAGGTATTAGTTCAACACAGTTCAAAATGGCAGGACATTATCCCACCATCACGTTACCATAATTTGAGGGAGAGGCATCAGAGGATCTTGAAAATCACTTATTCATCAGTGAGAAGATCTAGGAAGCAAATCAGATCATAGATGAGGATACAAAACTTGCACAATTAGCTATCACACTAAGAGACCGCACACTGGACTGGTATATGAGCCTAGATGTAAATAGTCCACCAGGAGAAACAAGGACTATTGCAGACGTGAAAATACTATTGATAAATGAATTTCAAAAGCCTAGCTCAGAAGATCAGTATATGAATGAAATGATTGAAATCAGGAAAAAAACAGGTGATTTTGATTGGGAAATTGATCAGAGGTTAAACGGTTGAAAGGTAAGTTAAAATATGAAATTACTGATATGAAACATAGACATCTATTTGTGAACTCATTGTTACCACATTTGAAATACCCTTTAAGACAACAGAAGTTCCAAACTTAAGAAGAGGCTCTGCAGGTAGCCTTACAACTGGAAGAAAACCAATGTCAGAAGATAGATCCAGCAATAGAGGAGATGAAGGAGGATTTGAAGAACCTAACATTTCAACTTAACCAGAATAAGGGAAAAGAGAAAAGAGAAGTTGTTTTGTGTACCACATGCAGGACAGAAGGACACCATAAGAATGAATGTCCAACTTTCGTGCAGTACATGGAAACAGGAATACCAAACCATTTTCCAACATGAGGACCATGGTGTGAGATCTGTAAGACACATGGGCATGATCCATATCATTGTTCAATGATGCAGAAGTATCAGACAGTACCCAAGAGTTCATACTGCAATTTCTACAAGTCAATGGGTCATGATGATAAAGACTGTACGATGATGGAGGTGATGAGAGAAAGAACTTCAGATAGTTATAGGGTGCAAGAAGAAATGATGACAAGGAAAGTTTCACCTCATTTCAACCAATTACCACCTCCATACAACAATGTGCAACCGCAATACAACACTGCGCAACTATAGTATAACCCTGCACAGTATAACCAGGTACCTCAATACAATGCACCGCAAGGAGATCGAGTTGGATACAAAAGTGGAGGACGAGGTAGAGGAGAATTTGGACAAGGAAGAGGTCCAATAGTGTTCCACAACTACCAACATCCGGGACATTATGCAAGGGAATACCCACTTCCACCTGCGACATGTATGTATTTTCACGTAGCAAACCATGATACAAAATATTGTAGAACACTCTTGGGGAAAATCTAAGAAAAAAGGAACCAGAACAACCGAAATGTACAATGGATTTATGTAGAAGCCAGGGATGATGTAAGAAACATCAATATAGTCACACGAGGAGGAGCCAATATAGAAACTGACACAGTAATACAAGATCCAACGCAACACCAATGGGTGAAGAAGAATATTGAACCACAAAATTAGTTTGATGCGCGGAAAGAAAAAGAAACATTCAAGGAGGAAAGATAGGAGTTTTTCAAGAAAAATATTATGTCTACATCAGTTGCGCAACACACTCAGAATGTACCAATGTATGAACTTTCCTCCTCAATGGACCACACCAGTGAAGCACAACCTTTAGAGGAATTAAGTAACATAAAAAAAATTCTGCAATCTTGTGTTAAGTTATTAAAGGATCCATCATCTGTCAAAATATTACAAAATATGATAGAAATATGTAGCACAGAGGTAGAAGGGAAATTAGAGAAGAAAACAGTCAATCACCTACATACAAGAAGGAGGACAAGCATGGAATTCAGACTTAATGCTAATATTGAGGATTTCAATATGGGGGATATTATAGTGGACTTAGGCTTCGAAGTAAATGTCTTCCCTAAGAATACATGGCAGTGCATGGGAGAACCCACACTAGGTTATTCACATGTCCAGCTGAAGTTAGAAAATCAACATAGAGTTTTACCAATTGGAAGGTTTAAAGGTGTGATAGTAGATTTGGATGGAGTGCACACTAAGGCAGACTTTGAAGTAACAGAGATAGTATATGGCACAACACCTTATCTAGCATTGCTTGGATTGGATTGGGAATTTTATAACCAGGCCATAATAAACCTGAAGACACGGAAAATTGTGTTTGATTTAGGTGAATACAGATTCAATGTGCCATTAGATCCTTCAAAAAGAGAAAGGTTTGTAGAACCCACTTGTTTGTATCTGGAGGAAATAAACCAGTTATATATAACCACCTCACTTGAAGAATATTATGTTAACCCAACTACAGATGGGGTACTCAGATAGAGAAGCATCACATCATGTGCTTATGACTCAGATACAGGTTTGGAGAATTGGCAACAATGATTACATGAAGCTTCCACAAGAAGGTGTGCAAGAATAGATCGTACAGTAAGATGGGTTGGTACAGAGATAAGAGAACCTCCCAGTTTTCATGGGGTAAATGACTTAGAGGAATTTCTAACAAAATATGAAGAAGAAACAATTGAATGAAACACCTGGAAGATGGTGTGGTGCACACAAAGAAAAAATCCAAGATTGGTACCAATGTAAGCAATTATTGTTCATTAGATTTAGTGCAGAGCAGGGGGCAATAACATGCAGAGGTATGATGGGAAAGGAACACTAGAAGAACACTTGGAGAAGTGCATAACACAATGGAGGATGACACAACTAGAAGAATGACCTCATCACTTTATCAACACATTGGAAGAAATCCTAGAGAACTGGTATGTAGACCAGGAGATGCATAGAGGCACTATAGAATGGACAACCTTACAACAGAACTTTGTAGTAATATTATCATTTGAACATGAGAACCCCATCATTGATTCATCACTAAATAAGATAAGAGGTTTGATATTTATTGATGAACTAGAGGTTGAACACATAACATAATATCAAGAACAAAATAGATAGACAGTCAAAGAACTACTTTCATGCTATCATGTTGAAGAGGAAGCACCAGATGAACATGATCCACACAACATCCAAATTATAGAAATTGAAGGATAAAGAGAGGTGTGAGGTCCATCTATGGAGTCATAAGTATGTGTTGCACCAATCAAAGTGAATAAATTCAACATTGGGAGAACTGACAATCCTAAAATGGCAAGTATTGGAGACTATTGGGATGAGTAAATAGTAGAAAGAATAATAGAGTTATTGCACGAATACAATGACATGTTCCCAACGAAATTTACAGAGATGAAAGGCATAGCAGGAGAGTTAGGAGAGATGAAGCTACCTCTCAATCCCGAGGCAATACCTATTAGGTGGAGACCTTACAGATTGAATCCAATATATAAGTAGAAAGTGAAAGCAGAAATTGACAGAATGTTGGAAGTTGGTATCATAGAACCAATAGAGGAATTTGAATGGATACGTCCTATGGTATTCCAAGAAAATAAACAAGGGGGGATAAGGATTTTTGTAGATCTGGGAAAACTTGATGATGCTTTATTAATGATCCTTTTCCTACCCCTTTTACAGATGAAGTCTTAGAGAATGTGGGAGGCCAAGAAGCATATTCATTTCAAGATGGATTCTCAGGCTACCAACGGATCAAAATAGATTTAGAGGAAATGTATAAGACTACTTTTGATACATAATGGGTATATTGTTAGTATACAGTCATGCCTTTTGGAATGAATAATGCACCAGCCATTTTTTCAAAAGTAGTCATAGATTCTTTTAAAGAATTCATACATCAATTTTTAGAAGTATATATGGATGACTGGACTATATATATCATGTTAAAAGATCATGTAGAAGTGCTAAGGCTAATGTTGGAAAGATGGAGGTAATGTCAGATATCATTGAATATTAAGAAGTTCATTTTTGGGACACCTTTTGGAATATTGTTGGGATATATAGTGTGTAAGCAAGGTTTACTAGTGAATCTTGATAAGATTGCAATCATTGTAAACTTACCACCACCAAAATCAGTGTGCCAATTGAGAGAAACACTGGGGCATACATGTTATTATAGGAAATTTATTAAAGGGTATGCGCAGATTGTTGCGCCAATGGAAAAACTGCTAAAGAAGGATATCAGATTTCAGTTGAATGAGGACTGTCAACAAGGGTTGGACACCTTAAAAGAAAAAATGGTCACAACACCTATCCTAGTATTCCCATATTGGGAAAATACATTTCATGTGCATGTAGATGCATCAACCATAGCACTTGGAGCAATTTTGACGTAACCAATATCAGGGGACTTAAACCATCTGATAGCCTTTGCAAGCAGAAAATTGTCAGAATCAGAGAAAAATTACAACACCACAAAAAGAGAAGGCCTAGCTATGGTATATCCACTTCAGAAGTTCAGACACTACTTATTGGGTAAACACTTTATTATTTTCACAGATCATTTTTCCTTTAAATATCTAGCCAACAAACCAGTGTTGGGGGCACAATCTATAGATGACTATTGTTATTTCAATAATTTGATTTCGAAGTGATATTCAAACCAAGGAAGTTGAATGCAGGACATGACCACCTTTCAAGGGTAACTAATGGAGAATAACCTACCAACTTGGAAGACAACTTCCCTGATGCACAATTGTTTTCAGTACAAGTAGTTGATGAATACTTTGTTTATATTATTGAATACTTAAGTACAGGGATTGCACCACAAGAGTTTACTGCTGTGCAAAAGAAAAATCTCATAGTCATATCTACAGACTATCAACTTATTGCGGGACACTTATACAAGATGGGCGCAGAAAACATTTTGAGAAGGTGTGTATTAAAGCATGAAAGGACTAGAGTTTTGGCAGAATCTCATGAGAGAATAGATAGAGGACACTATGCAAGAAAATATATCGCTTAGAAGGTATTGCGCGCGGGATTATGGTGGCCAATAGTCCATAGAAATGTCAAGGTATATTTCCAGAAATGTAATGTTTGTCAGAGGGTTGGAAAACCCAATAAAAGGGATGAGATGCCCCTAATACCACAAGTAACCTTGCAGGTATTTGACAAGTGGGAAATAAACTTTGTTGGACCAATCAATCCACCAACAAAAAGGTCAGGAGCTAGATATATCATTATTGCAACCAAATACTTAACAAGATGGTAAGAAACAACACCAGTCAAAGACTGCAACGCAGAGACAACAACACACTTCTTGTTTGAGCAAGTGGTCACCAGATTTGGATGTTCAAGGATTTTGATGAGTGACCAAGGCACTCACTTTATAAACAATACCATCAGGGCTATGACTGAGGGATTTGAAATTTATCACCAGAAGAGTACACCATACCATCCTCAGGCCGATGGAACAGTAGAGCTTTTAATAATATCTTGGAGAATGCTTTGAATAAGGTTTGAAATGTCAACATGGATGATTGGGGCTTGAAAATGCCAGCAGTATTATGGGCATACAGGACCACATGCAAAAATTTGACAGGACAAACACCATTCATATTGGTGTATGGGAAGAAAGCAGTAATGCTATCAGAATTTTTGGTACCCAATCTGCACGTAGCATCAATTACCAACATGAAAAAAAGAGGCGCAGTAAAGGAAAGGTTAAATCAACTAATGGATATGGAAGAGGATGGGATTCTGGTAGTATTTCACCAAGAAGTACAGAAATCAATAGACAAAGCATGGCATGATAGACATATAAAGAGGAAGAGTTTCAAGGAAGGAGACCTAGTCTTGCTCTATGATAGTAATGTTTTCCAATATACTGGTAAATTTAGAATGCATTGGCTAGGGCCATATGAAGTAAAGATTGTCACAGATGGAGGATCTATGCAACTGAAGGATTTGGGAGGAACATAACTCAAAGGAGTGATCAATGGAAGTTCACTGAAACTATACATGGACAGTCAAACTCCTAATGCTTAAAAGTTACAATGTAGTGAGAAAATCATGTATATAGTGTGCTATATCAAAGATTAGGACAGAAAAAAGATAAAAAGAAATAAAGAGAAAAAGAAGAAAAAATAAATTAAAAAATAGAAAATGGAAGAAAAACACAAAAAGACATAGAAGTTGATTGAACCATAAGAAAGTGCGGAAAAAAGTTGCACGCAGAAAAGTGAAAAATAAGTAAGACCAGGACTATAAAAGGAGGAAAGCACACGTTTACTCAACACTTAGCGATTTTTGAGAACATAACGAGAAACAAAGAGCGTTCCCTAGCTACCAATTCTCACAAGAGCAAGCAAGTGTGTGAATTTGAGAAAGGATGACTCCACCAAAGTTCGGGGCGCAAGGATAGTTCGTGTGGATTACTCGGCAGGGCCAAAGGCACAAGGAAAGAATGAAACAACCTAAAAATGTGGTCGAGATGGAGGATGTTACCACCTCGGACCCAAAATACATTAGCCCGATGGGGGTCTAGGATGAGACCTCCACACAGTAAGAAGAAATAGAGCAGAGCTTTGTGGCTCAGAATGACATTTCAAACCCTAACCCCAAGACACCTGCAAAACCCGATGAAACAATGGGACCACAATAGTCCCATAAATACGAGGAGGTATTGGTCGAAGACATCACTAAATAGCCAGAGTCCATATGGGAAGAAGAGGATGCAGACGTCGCAGAGGTAGGCGCATCTGTTGTGGGACATAAAAGGAAGGCGCAAGACACCATGGAGATTACATTCCCATATCTCCCAGACACAATCATTGTTGTTTATAATATTGGGGAAGGTACCTAATCTTAGGTACGCCAACCATGATGCGCGCGATGCAACTAAGTTCCTAGAGTTGGTTGATGAGACTTATCTCACAAATATTGGGGGAAATTGGACCCCTAGGTAGACCCATACTAGAGCCCGCACAGTGGATAACAGAGATCTATAACTTAGGAATCATGAACCTTCTAGAAATACCGCATTTTGGGCACAATAAGAATGTCAGACTCTGTGTTAAATAGTTAGTCGCCAGCGTCCATGGAGGCATATTATGGATGGATAGACCAGTGCATATAGATGTGGAATTTATTTCCAAGATCACGAGACTTCCCACATTCGGCGTGTAACCAAAATAATATTTATATAACAAGGCACATGAGAAAGAAATAACAGAGCAGATTAAAGCGCATTTTGGCCCTACTCGAGGGAATAAAGGGATTTTCATCAAAGAAATTAATGACAATGTGAAAAAATTCACTAGCAAGATCATGGCTTGAAAAACTTTGAGGAAATGTCACAAGGAAGAAGTGCCAACAGGCATGATTGCAGTAGTCACGCAGTGTGCGAAGGGGGTTATGCTCAGCCGGGAACCATACTTGTTGAACAATTTTTTGATAGACTATAGAGATGCGCAGGATAATGGAATAGAGTTCCATTACTCATGGATGATCATCCTAATTGCATTGGCTGGATGGAAGGAGCCCAAATTCTCAGCATTTTTGGATAGGATGGGAAAGTGTTATGCAGCTAGATACGATTCCCTCTAAAAGGAGATGAATAACAAGACGCAGCAGGAAAATAACGTAGTCTTTGCACTGTTGCTGGAAGACATACAACAACGCACAACAAATGTATGGTGCGTACCTATGGAGGTAGTGCAGGAGATAGATGAGATAGCCAATTTCAAGGCATCCAGGCATCACGTATGGATCCAAGATGATACGGACCCCAAGAAGGAACGGCTCGAGATGCAGTATTGTGTCACAAGAGAGGAAGTGGGATAGAACATGAAAGACTAACCTGCACAGTGGCAGCTACCAATAGCCAAACCAGCCACGAGGACAGGAAAAACGTAGTCCTCTAGGCCTAAGGACAAGGCCGAATCAGGCACTTCAGCAAGAATAGGTAGCTCGACTGACAATGCTATAACAACTACACCGCAGACTCAACCAACTAGAAGTAGCTTAATACCAAAAATGTTAAGGACACCAACAACAACAAGAAAAGGAATCCAACCACATACTGGAAAGAAGGATACCTCACAAGATGAAGAGGAAAGAACCCAAGGTACCACAAGTGGGGTGCAACCCTCATAGAAAACAAGGAATCCCACGAAGGAAAAATAGGTGCGCAAGAAAAGGAAATATGAAATAGAGGACCCAAACATCACCCTAACATAGGATGATGCAAAACTAGCTGCGAACAAAGTCCAAGACATGGATGAAGACGTGGTCAGAATTGCAGAGGTGTAGCAGGAAGAAATTATGGCCAAGCTCCTAGAGGTTCATGAGAACATGAAAAAACTATGGAGCCAAGTAGGATCACAAGCCACAATGCAGCAAAAGGAAAATACAAAGAGGCCACCTRCACAGAAAGAAGTAGAGGAGACAGTGCAGTTTGTCATCTATAGCAGGGAGACCTTTCTTGAAGGYGTCAAATGATCATATTCGATCAGGAGAGTGTGAAGAAACCCCTGGATGAGGTAGAACAAGTGGAAATGATCATGGCACAAATACCCACCAAGGCCTTATACGGGATACAGGCTAGTGTCATTCAAGAAGTACAGTCCAAGGCCYGCACAGACGCAACAAACTTAGAGGTCAGTAGAGGAGTCGCGGAGATGCTTCAAATCACATGCGACCAACTGACTGTGGAGAAGGAGGAGGAGAAAGAATGCRCAGATAAGCTAGAGTAGGGATTAACAACAGTTTATGCTCGCATCCYARATAGCACGCAAGCACCAAAGAAAAGTGCATAGGAGAAGATCAGCCTGGTCTCACAGACAATTGACCAATACTAGCAAGAGATCTAGGAGATCAAGGAAAGGYTCAACCCTACAACCYCTCCCAAGGTCCGAGAAYAGAGAAAACAAGAAGTTGCACTCCAAATAGATGAGATGGAGAACCACGCRAAGGTAGTAGAAGAATTGTTTGATAGATATGCACAGTTATGGACAACACTGGAAGAAGACGAGAAGGTCCAATAGTGGGACCAATAAGAGGAGACAATTAGCACTGCTATACAAGAGCTCAAACAAAGGCATAATACAATGATCATAATAGAGTACTTGAAGGGCACTCAAGATATGAATAATATGCAGTCAGATTTGAAAACTGCACAGATAAAGAAGCAAGAAAGACAAGCAGAATTGGAACCCCTCCAAGAACAAGAAGCATAGATGATTACAAAGTTGGAGGAGGAGAAGACAAGTAGAGCAAAGGCACAAGAAGAGAGAAAAAAATTGATGCAAAAGGAGATAACAATGCAGATGGTGGAGACACTAAAAAACAGAGCTGCACAGATGAAAGGAAAAGGAAAGGAACTAGCAGAAAAGTTCTTTATTTTGGATAGGGAAGTTCAAGGAGCACGCACCACCTGAGTGGCTCGGGATGAGCCACATGTCAGTTTTGGGGGCCTGTTGGGCGAGGCCTATTTTGAGTAAATATATAATTTTGGAAGGAAAGGCCTAATTTTGGAGAAGAACAACTGGCAAGAAAAGAAACACGTGGGAGGAAAAGAAACATGCAAGAGGAGCAGCATGCAAGGCACACATGCAGTTAGAACTAACCATGTTAGGGTTAGGGTTTTGGATAATGATTGTAATGGGTATGAGCTTGAAAAATGGTATAAATAAGAACCTAGGAGGTATAGTTCGGGGTTCTTGGTTCTGTTGGTTGGTTTTTCAAAATTTGTTCAGTTGTTGTAAGTTTGAGGTTGATATAGAAGAGTCAATTAAGCCAGATTTTGAGGGTTAGATCACAGGCTGAGGAGCCTGGTGTGATCTAGTCTGCCTCATAGAGGGTCTTGAACCTTTGCATGCTTGTAAGAATAAATATGTAATGCACACAACACTATATTTTGCAGCATGCCTAATAAAAGAGCAGAGAAGTCATATCTTTGTGGACATAGCCCAGGAAGGGGTGAACCATGGTAAAAATTGTGTGATGTATGATGTTTAGTGCATGTTTACTTTTTGTTAATGATTGCATTACAAATTAATGGTTAAGATAAATATGTTATAATGCATGCATGGCATAAAAGATGAACGAATCCTAGGAATATTGAATGGATGATATGTTGAATGTATGAAGAAGGTAGAATACACTCCCACATCCCCATTCATTCCTAGACTGTAAGCACTTGAGCATTGCAGCCACCCATAAAGCTATCTTAGGTGAGAATACACAATGAACTCTTTGTGTTGTGTTTCCTTCTGGTTTATCAGGAGGGTCGATAGTTTTAGAGGGTATTGTTGGAACCTTGATCAGATTTAAACCTGGGTCAGACCAAGAAGTAGAAAGAGAGAATCAACCCAACAAACCTCTAACCACAAAGGAGTCCCCCCTAGAGCCAAAAAAAACTCTGATACAAAATGTATATTTTAATCTTGTACAATTAATTATTGCAAATAGATTCTTAATAAAAATAGAAAATGTACAATGGAACACACACATTACACAAAGATTTTACCCTAGAAACCCAAACTGGGAAAACCAACAACCTGTTTAGAGTTGCACCTCTAATCTTCTATTCATCATCTATTCATTGTTTACAATAATATATATATATATATATATATATATATATATATATATATATATATATATATGATCCCGTGACATCCAAAACCCCTAATCCATTGGACCATATTAGTCAACAACCCTAATTCCTTAACCAAAATTAGAAAACCATTGACGAAAACCATGTTCCAAAAAACCGCCAAAAAATGGATGCAAAAAATGCCAATTTTTTTTCTTTTTAGGGGGGGGCATTTCCCCTGAACCCCCTATGACCCCCCAAGTAGAGGCGGGCTAGTGTCTCCCCCCTACACGTCTGGTGCAACATAGACATTATATCTATTCATACAAAGAATATAACACATACCCAACAAGTTCATATGATGTCCTCATTGGTATGGACTAGTTGGAAGTACATCAAATTAAGCTTCATTGCTACAACAAGACCTTTAATTCTATTGATGAAGAAAAAAAACAAAGAACAATAAGAGTTATTTCAAAGGAAATCTCTATAAGGTAGATTTTATCCTTATAGTTGAAGAAGTGTTTTAGAAAGGGGTGCTAGTTGTGTCTGTTATAGCAATTTTTTCTACTCTATGCATCATGCTTTGGTGGCCTTCCCTTTCCCTATGTAGACTCAATTTCCCCATTTTTCTCAATCCAAAGTCAAAGATTCAAATTTTCGTGCATATACATGAGCTACAGTTAGACAACGTGCATATAAACAGGTTGCTCCATTACAACCTGCATACATCAGGTTTTGTGCTCAAAATTAAAAATATTTTGGGTTTTCCATGCCAAGTCATGGGATCCATAACCCTTTTCCTTTCATATGTTCAAAATGCTTTGATTTGAACCTTCAATTCCCTTTAGAGGCTATAAATTGAGCCATATACAAGCCTTGTAAAAGAGAAAAAGTACACTCTAGAGAAATTTTGCCTCATATTACATCCTTGAGTCTGCATCCCTTAGTCCTTTAAGTCAGAACTATCCTTATGTTCAAATGCCAATCTCTACCTATCATATGAAGGAGGAACCCAATTACTCCTAGAACGTGTGATGTTTCCTTGTGGAGGATTGAAGTGATGAAGGCCCATGTGGAGGGACTTAGTTTCTTGGTTTCGACGAGTTGTTGACACAGGATCTTGTCACCTATGTAATCTTGTTGATTATATTAATAGAAATACTCTTTTCTCGTCCAATTATATGTTGAAAATGTTCATTTTATTTTCCATGGGTAAATTTTCTATACATGTTAATGGATTATGATAGTTTATATGCTAACATTTCATATATTTTCATATACTTGTGTATCTTGGATGTTGACAAGTTGTAGGTATCAAGTATTGGATCATGAGCTCAACAATGGTCTTCTACAAATGTCCGGATGAGGTAGGATTATATCCTTCCCTTTGTTGACATTTCCATTTATCTAACATATTTGATATTTGAGATAATGTCTTGGTGTCATTATGTTTATTGTGGTCCTACCCCAAGCCATAGAGAGTTATTCCTCATAACAGAATTGGCGACTCTTCTGGGGAATTTCTCCTTTTTGGGGTTAGTTGGTGATTTTTCTCTTTAATTGCTCTTTGTTTGCATGAGTTTTTGTGTTTCTTTTTACTTAACAACATTTATATTGCTTTATATCTGAGTTGTTTTTCCTAGTCTTTACCTAGTTATTGTTTTTATTTGCATACGCAGGTTTTCCCTGAACAATCACATACATACACGTGTTGTCAGTGTTTGGGGCACATACATACACTTTTGTTCCCTGAACAATTGCATACATCACTTTCTAAGCCTTTCTGGCTCAATGTTGTGTTTGTTGGGTGGGTTATGAGTGTTTTTTAGTCTTCTTGGGTCCCTTACCTGTCTGTTGAGTGCTTGTAGGGTGATAGGAAGCTGTGTTATTGTTAAATTTATTGGAAAACTTGTTTCTTGTCATTTTTCTCACTTTTAGTCCTTGGATTTTAGTCTAAGTAGTAGATTCTTGGTGTCCCACTTGGCTTGTCTTCGTGTGCTTGCAGTAGGGTTTGTCTGAGGGGTTGTTTATTTAGTCTTTGCATTTTCATTCCCTTATATTGAAAATACAAAAGGAAATGTTTTTTGCATTTCACTTGAAGCATTTTCACTTTTGTCTAGATTGCATTGGTCTTGGAATTTTAGGAAAGATTGCATTTTCATTTAAATTGAAGAGACTACATCTTGTGCACAACATTTAGAAGCATACCATTTCTTTTGAAAAACAAGACTAGTACTTAGCAATGTTTTTACATGCATTTCTTTCATATGTTGAGTCATAACACCATTAGTTTCACAACCATAACTCTTGAGTAAATAGAAGCCACTAAAATTAATGTGCAATAATTAAAATTGATTAAAAATATTTTATCTTTTAGGGTACAAAAACAAGTTTAGGATTTAGGGCCTTGGAATAGGATTTTGTGAGTAAATTTCTCCAAGGCTACAAAACTCAAAATACGTGTATGTCCATGGAGTGTTGAAACCCATTGTATAATTGGTGTCCTTAAAAGGCTCCACTAACACTATAGTTATGCATGAGGTCACTCGAAGTTGGTTGCAAAGATATACCTCTAATACCTTCCTAGCATCAAAGATATTGTTGGGGTTTTATTTGTATCTGTGGGTTATTGAAGTACCTTGGTGCCTCTTGAGCTTCAAGATTAGCTACCCTGCCCATACGGTGGACCATACTTGTGACTTCTCGCCTGAGCATTGGTTATACTATGGTGACCTTAGTTTCCTTACCTAGGTATCCACATAGGTTACTTGCAGGGGTTATTTTGTAGGTACCCCTGAGTCAGGGAGGGCTCAGACAACACACAAAATTTATGAAGGATTTTATCTCTGGAGGGATCTGACCGATTGCACCGTTAATCCCATGAGGGTCCTTATAACTGATTATGTTACCTCCACTCTATTGTTCGAGAGTCTCATCCCCTCCTGGGAGAGGCATAACTTCTTTAGTTTGAGAGGTCCCTTTTATCCATCCTATCCCATTTGTGTGCATTGGCCTTTAGTTTTATTTATGAGTGTGCTCTTTGTATATTAGTTGGCATTAGTATTTTTCATTTCATCACAATTTTTAAGCCATCGTGAATCGATACCAGCCTCCCCTCCAGTCTCGTCAGCTCTTGAAACAGTTACCACAGTTTGGCATGATACCAAAAATGCCTCCTAAAAGGCGTAGAGTTAATAAACATGGTACATACATATCTTCCACTTAGGCTCGCAATCATCCCATCATGAGAATTGATTGAGATATGAGTATTGATTCAAATCCAACCTCCACTATGGATAGTGGAGTCCCCAAAACTCCATCATCATCACTTACTTGGATTTTAGGGACTCCCTCAGTTAGTGCTACCCAGTCCATGAGCGCAGCTCAGTCCATGGGGACAAACTCCTTTATATTCTCGAACGTCATGACTTCATCATCATAGGTATTCATTCCCCTTGGTGCCTTTTAGACAGAGATGCCTAGTTACAATGAGTAGTTGATGCCTCTGGCCTCTAATCCTTTCTCTTTTGGTATGCCAAATATGACCCTGCACAGGTCATCCTCCATTTTGACATCCAACGTCAACACTATTTTTGGGCCTGAGGGAACATCGCCTCCTTATAACCCTTTCCCATTTAGTGGGGGTCATATCCATCAGTATGTTCCTATGATAGGGGTTTGGAATCCTCCTTTCTCCTGACCCAATCCTAGTTATAGTTTTCAAGGATGGAATGGGAAAATAGGCAGTGTTCCTACTTCATATATAATGTTCATCTATCCTTCGTCCACAATGCCTATTCCCACGGATACTTTAATTATGGAAAATCCTCCTCTATCATATGGTATTACATCAGGGGGGAATCAATTTTATAACATGGGAAACCCCTCGTATGGAGTTCCTTCATCGGAGGGCAATGTATATCCTCGCATGGGTAATATGTATCATACAGTCTTTTCCTCGCAAGTGGTCCCATCAATGATGATGCCTTTAAAAAATTTCATGAATCGGTTAGGAGGGGTATATTATCCTACCAAGTAGGGCCATGGTGTTTAAAAAAAACCTTGTCAACCCCCAGTTTCTCAAAGTCAGTCTTTTCTGGGAGCATGGTATTAGACATCGCAACCAAGGCTCCCTTTTCTGGCCACACTAAATTTTCCATATCTAACGATATTAATGAATGACCCCATGTGTCATGATCTGACATGGCCCCCATTTCCTTCCAAGATTCTCTCAGACATTCTAAAATTCAAGGGTAAGAGTGGTGAGGATCCAGGCGATCATGTTACTACTTTTCACTTATGGTGCTCGTCGAACTCTCTTAATGATGACTCAGTCTGTTTGAGACTATTTCAACTCACCCTTATGGAGGTTAATGAAAAATGGTACATTGAGTTACTAGGGGGCATATATCAAACTTTCCATGAGTTGGTCTTAGTTTTTCTCAACCACTTTCAATTGTCAGTTCATTATGATGTCGGTATAGATATTTTATCAGCTTTCTGTCGGGACAAAGCCACCCACATCTCAAATCAAATTCAAGAGTGGCATAGAAGAAAGTGGTTGATTTAAGCTAGCATTCCTCTAGAGTTTCTATTGGAGTGGTTCCTTAATTCCCTATTGCCATATATTTCAAAGGATGTTTCTACATCTAGAGTAACGACTATGAAGAGGCCATATTTAAATCCCAACAGTTAGATCTTATATATGTTCAATATAGGATACTCTATGAGATTATTCCTCATGCACCACGATCGAATAATGATCCAAGACAAAATCCTGGGCCCCATGCCAATGGAATTATACACTCGACTTATGAATTTCTTGAAAAGTGGGTATTCAACCTCTGCTAGTCATGTTGGAGACATGTCACCAACCTCTACTAGTCATGTCAGGGGCATGCAACCAACCTCTATGAGTCATGCTGGGACTAAAATTCCAGTCACTGCGATTCATACTGGAACTAAGTCACCAACCTCTGCGATTCATGTTGGAGACTAGTCGTCAACCTATGCTAGTCACATTGGAGACATGTCACCAACCTCTGCTAGTCATATTGGGGGCAAGCGACCATCCTTTGCGAGTCATGTTGGGAGAAAACATCCAGTCACTTCTAGTCATATTAGCGTCAAGTCACCAACCTCTACAAGTCATGTTGGAGTCCAATCACCAACCTCTGCAAGTCATGATGGAGACCTGTCAATAACCTCTACAATTCGTATTGAAGAAAACCCACAAACCACTGTAAGTTATGTTGGGGGCATCGATACTTTTTTCTTCAATGTAGATCTATTCTGATAGGTAATGATCTTGAAACTGACATATAGGTTTTATTTTCCATTTTATGCAATTTTTCATTATTCATTTATTTATTTATTTTTCCTTAGGATCGACCCCATTGAGTTGCAACATTGAACCTCCTTTGTTGTTTAGAAGTGTTGTGATTCATTTGGTAGAGATTACCTTCCATGGACATCCTAACTTAGAATCCCTTTTGTATTCTGGCACTCATGCTACAAGATTTTCATTAGGATTGGGTGTCCTATTTAGTCCCACCATGACATTGCATATAAAATTCATTCTTCTTACTTAATATTCTTTTGGCTATTACCTATGGGAATCCCTCCACTATATCATGGAGTTTTAGTTAAACTCTTTTCAGACTCCTTAAAATGAAAAGATTGTTGAGTGAGATTGTTTTCTTTCACACTCATTAAATGAATTTGAAAGGACATCTATTCGGTATAATTTTACCCCTTTTTTTCAGATCGAATGGACTAACTATGAAAAAGGAATACTCTAGTCAACATTGACTAGAAGAGTTCTCCTTGGTATTGTTTTACACTTTTTCAGGCTTGAGAGACTAAATTTATGAAAAATAACATGAGGTTGAGTTCTAATTATATTTCATATTGACTATTTCACTTTTTGTCCTAATGTCAGCTTCAACATGTTGTTGTTGAACCCATTACTTAAGTGTTCCTATCAAGTTCCTAGCCTTGCAATAATTTCCTTTGTGACTCGACACCTTACCCCAAGAGGAAACATCCCCCCCTCGAGTGTCCATATCATGCATGTGTTCCCTCAAGTGTTCGACCTCAACACCTTTATTCACACTTGTTGAATGTACTTGGTTCCTTGATGCCTACTTTCATCACTGGTGGGTTGTCTCACATTTGTTACCGGTATACCTCAATGATCGATAATAAAATGAAGTCTCATTGTGTTTGAATTCAACTCCTTTATTCACACAATGTAGACTTGCACCATCGACAACTAGTGTAGAAGACCTCGAGTTCACAGTAGAAACACCTTATACCTCTTGTTGTCTTTCATTGTACCAGTACCTAGATGAATTCAGTTATCATGGAAGATCAAAATGTACTTCATTGTATACAGATGTCTTCAGTTGATTTTGAGACCGGAATCCACTGTGTATGTCTTGTTCATGACTATGATTTCCTATGGCATATGTCTACTTTGTATTGTCTATTCATGGCCATGAACAATTATCTTCTATATATTCACATGGATCTGCGGTGTAATTCATATTGGCAACCATGTGTACAGAGTCAATATGTATTGTAATATTCTAACAGGTGACTAGTTCCTCCAGTCGAGTCCTCACTACTCCACTCCTAGGAATTATAATGTATTTATGCCATCATGATTGTTCCTTTGAGCTCACACATTAGGGGGTATATATTATATAAATTTTTCCACACTCTGTGCATCATTCTTTGGTGGCCTTCCCTTTCCCTATGTAGACTCAATTTCCCCATTTTGCTCAATCCAAAGTAAAAAATTCAAATTTGTGTGCATATATGTGAGCTACAGTCAGACAATATGCGTATACGTAGGTTTCTCCATTACAACCCATGTACATTGGGTTTTGTACTCAAAATTAAAAATATTTTAGGTTTTCCATGCCAAGCCACGTGATCCATAACCCTTGGCCTTTCCAATGTTGGAAATGCTCTAATTTGGCCCTTCAATTCCCTTTGGAGGCTATAAATTGAGCCATATGCAAGCCTTGTAAAAGAGAGAGAAAGAAAAGAGCAAGTACACTCTGGAAAAAAATTTCCTCATATTACATCCTTGATTATGCATCCCTTAGTCCTTTAAGTCTAAACTCTCCTTATGTTCAGGCCCCAAGCTCTCCCTATCCTGTGAAGGAGGAACCCAATTTCTCCTAGAACTTGTGAGCTTTCCTTGTGGAGGATTGAAGTGGTGAAGGCCCAGGTGGAGGGACTTAGTTTCTTGGTTTCGACAAGTTTTTGAAACGGGAGGTACTCTTGTTGATTATATTAATAGAAATACTCTTTTCTCGTCCAATTATATGTTGAAAATGTTTATATTATTTTCCATTGGTAAATTTGCTATACATATTAATGGATTATGCTAGTTTATATGCTAACATTTCATATATTTCCATATGCTTGTGTATCTTGGATATTGAGGACAAGTTGTAGGTATCAAGCATTGGATCATGAGCTCATCTATGGTCTTCTACGAAAATTCCCTTTGTTTCCATTTCCATTTATCTAGCATATTTGAGATTTGAGTCGATTTCTTAGTGTCGTTCCATCTGTTGTGGGCCTACCCCAAGCCATAGAGAGTTATTCCCCATAACAATGTGCATTCATGTATTGGAGTAAACAAAGGATAAGGATCCAGATATTGAATAATATATGGTATTGCATGAATTCATAGATGTATTCCCTAATAGTTATACTGTATTTAGGCCATCATTTGCTCTTCTAACCTCACACATTAGGGGGCATATTTATAGCACAAATTCTCCCCTCACAAATGCAACCTTGGGTGGTAATTTGTGATATAACATTAATGAGGTACTAAGACTTGGCATCAAGGAGAGATATTAACTTCTCAATTGACCTTGTGCATAGAGCTTTATTGTTATATAAAGCTCCCAATAGAATGAGTACCCCGAACCTAATGGAGCTAAAAATGTAATTGCAAGAATTTCTATAGAAATGATACATTCAACCAAGCATGTCTCCATGGGAAGAAGCTATCTTGTTCATGAAAAAGAAAGATGGAAATTTTAGGTTGTGCATTGATTACAGATAGATGAATAAATAAACAATGAATAAAAAGTATCGGTTGCCTCAAATTAATTATTTGTGTTTGATCAAATGAGAGGAGCAAAAATAGTTTCAAATATTGATTTGAGGTCTGAGTATCATCAAGTTAGGATCGAGGAAAAATATGTAAGGTAGCTAGAGAGGTAGTGGGGGGGGCCAGAGGGCCCATAGTGATAATAGTGAAGGTCATTCAATGTAAGGTGGACTAGGTCCACTATATTATTAAATAAGGCCCACTATGGTAGTTAGATATAATAAATGGGTAATTAAATATAATAAATGTAAGAGGACTTCTTAGA
>ML778847.1:128128-220236 GCA_009831015.1 Picea engelmannii
AAACCAGTTAGTGTTGATCATGCTTGGAGTGTTGATGATGCCAAGAACACCCAAACAACCCGTAAGCCCAAGTACCCTTGTAGGATTTGCAAGGGTGGCCATCTTCTTAATTATTATCCTGGTCTATCCAAGGTTATAGAAGCATGGTCTACACACCCTCGCCAACCCATGTCGTTAGCCTCTGAACAACATGTTGATGACCTCCCGTCAACTAGTCACGACATAGTTGGGAAGAAGAAAAGTAGAGCCAAGTTCCCATGTATGTTATGCAAAGGGATTCATCTAACTCACCTTTGCCCTCGTATGGATGCAGCCTCGAAATTCCTAGAAGACATTATTGTTTCACAACCTCAACTTCCCGCTGCTTATCACAAGCTTACTCTTGACCCACCTATAGTTGATGGAATGATCAATCTGGCCCCTTCGTCGGTCAATCTGGTTTATCAAGTGGTCAATTTGGTCACGTCCCTAGTCGAACCAGTAGACCAAGTGGTCGATCTGATCCCATCCTCAGTCAATCCCACTCTCCTGTTGGAGAGTGAAACCTAAGAGGTCGATCCTTTTCCAAGCATCGACCCCATTCTCCCTTTGGAGAATGAAACCCAAGTGGTCGATCTGATCTCATCATCAGTCGACCCTACTCTCCCGCTCAAGAGTAAACCCAATACTACCCACATTTTTCTCGTTGATACAGACTCTACCATGTTAGGGGGTATTCCTCCTTCTTTCGTGGAACCCCCTTCAAGTAATGAGGCCATCTGTTTTGATTGGGGTGTGCTAACTAGACCTCGTCTTCCCTCTCACATTCCTTTCCATATTATAGTGAAATTTTGTGGTCGGAACATTCTTCAGACATTGATAGATTAAGGTGCGTCCATTAGTATTTTGTCCTCATTTGCTTTGCAAAATTTGGGTTGTCCTCAGCTTTCCCTAGTTACGCAAAATCTGTTAGCTTTTAACAGAAGAACCAGACAACCTTTAGGGACCCTTCCTCAGTTTCCTGTAACTTTGGGAGGGAAAACTATCTTTATTGATGTTATGGTAGTCCAAGACCCCTTGGATTTCTCTTTACTCCTTGGGTGAGATTATGTCTATGCCATTAAAGTTATTGTGTCCACTCTTTTTCATGTGATATCCTTCCCTCACAATGGAAGAATGGTGACCATTGATCAACTTTCGTTTTCTGGTCCTGACTTGACCTCAATGACCTCCCTACACGGTTCTTATATGCAAATGGTATCGCCCCTGCCACAGGTAAATTATGTGGCATTGTCTCCCATGCCTTCCACTGTCGATGACAATGACTTGGATCTGGTAGTTGACATGGTGACCTCTTCACTAGGGCTATTGGAGCCTAACCTCCTAACCCCTCTCGGGACCCTCGACATATGTTCCTTCCAGAGTGTGTCTCTTCCATCAAATGAAGATCTCTTGGAGGCCATGACCGAATTTTGTCCCTTGAAATGGTGTCCTTCCAGAGAACTGTCCTCTTGGAAGCCATGATCAAGAAGAGTGTCTTTGAGCAAGGTTTTTTGATTTCAAGCTCGTTAAAAAATGAAACTAGCTTTGAGCAAGGTTTTCTGATTTCAAGCTCGTTAAAAAATGAAACCATCTTCGAGCATGTTTTTCTGATTTCAATCTCATTAAAAAATGAAACCAGCGTTGAGCATAGTTTTCACGTCTCTGTAGCAACCTCGTTAAAAAATGAAACAGAGGTTACAAGGATATTTTCTCGCCTCTCTGTAACAAGCTCGTTAAAAAATTAAACAACTTCCCCCTCTCTGTTGAATCAAGTCCTTTGTCTAGCATTTGAAGCTTCATTTCATCCACCTTTGCAGTTGGAAGAATCGAAGCTTGGGGGGCAATGTTTTTCAGCCTCTGGACTTAATGCTAAAGTTGCGCCACTAGATTCTTATGCTGGGGGCTAAGTACCAAACATGCGTTGGGAAGTCGCAAGCATAGTTTTCTATGGTTCAATCTTATGTAAAAATGAAACCACCTACCTCAAGCATAGTTTCCTTTGGTTCAAGCTTGTGTAAAAATGAAACCAGGACCAAGCATAGTTTCCTCTTGTTGTGTAAAAATGAAACTAGTTCCAAGCATAGTTTTGTTTAGTTTTTAAGCTTGTGTGAAAATAAAATCTATCCCAAGCATAGTTTTGTTTTGTTTTAAAGCTTGCATAAAAATTAAAACAATCTTGAGCTTAGTCTTTGTTCTTTCTCAAACTTGTAAATACATGAGAATAAGTTATTGAGCTTAGTCTTTGTTCTTTATCGTGCTCGTAAATACGTGAGAATGCAACCGAGTATACTTTTATCACTTTTTCAGACTCGTAAAGTTTATACAAAAAAGGAACCCACTGGAGTTCCCTTTAAGTTATTTTCAGACTCTCTAAACATGAAAAGATTGTCGAGCGACCTTGTTCTTTTCACGCTCATTAAATTATTTGAAGAAAACATCTATTGAGTGATAGTTTATCTCTTTTTCGGTCTCATTGGACTACTTTATGAAAAAGGAATTGAGAGAGTTCTCTTTAAGTGTTTTTCAAACTCTCTAAACATGAAAAACCCCTGAGTTTTCTTTCTTTGGACTCATTAAACAAACATCGAAAGGCCCATATGGAACTGAACCACTCCTTCTTAGGGTTCATTAAACATACTCTGAAGGATGAGCTTACATTTACAAGCATATGTTATCCTCCTCAAGCTTGTGTAAAAATAAGGAGGTACTCGCCAGAAATGGTGGGGGAAAATTGGGAAAGAAATGTGTCTAAACCTATATTCTATGGAAGAGTCACTTTTGAACATGACACCCTTTCACTCGCTTTGTGTCTAGGTTGGAAAATCCACTTGTCTCTTGATCATACTCCTTTATAAGATTACAAATTGGTCTGTGATCCCTGTTTTTGAGTCAGTGTTTCCAAGACAGTTGTCGTGTCGTCAATATGTTCAAAGAGAAGTTCAACCCTGAAAGCCTTCTATTGCATCAGCCATTTCTACAGTCTTTAATCCTTCTATTGTATCGGCCATCCCTGAGTCAGTCCTGAATCACTTGTTACTCTGATTTACATCACATCTTGTTACACGTTTGGTGTCATTGATGTGGGATACATTAAGGCCCTCATGTGACGAGTCTTTTCCTGTCGACTTCAACTCATTATCTAGGAATCAGACTTAGAAACCAATTGGTACCTTGGAACCTGCATGCCTCAATGGCAGGTTTCCTCGCTTTCGACAATGGGTTTTCATTATTGACCCTTGATCGGGAGATTCCACTGAGTGTTTGACTTCAGCTCATTAATTCGCATTCGTTGGATTGTACTAGTGTACTTTGGGAGTCATTGATATTAATGGTGATTTCCCTCGCACTTGTTAATGGTATACACTAATGACCGGTAATCAAGTGGTTTCTACCATGTTTGACTTCATCACATGTATTCACATGGTTAGATTTGTACTATAGAGTGGTGGAGATGAAGACCCTAGATTTGTTTTTCACAGATTCAGGTTGCGTTGGAGTATATTCAGTTTGTACTGTTGCATAGATCCACATTGTGTGTCTCATGGCTATGTTCAAATTTGAGTCTTTAACACATAGATCCATAGTGTATTTTTGGTGGCTATGTTCAGATTTGATTCATAATGGCATGGATCCATGGTGTATGTTTGGTGGCCATGACCTGTCTTACTTGACATGGATCTTTGCATGTCGACATTTATGCTTTGATTCATTTGTATTATGAGTATGGGAATGCCTACCTCAGTGATGATATATTATGGTACTATATTTCCTTGTTTGTTGGCAGGTTTCCAACCAACTGTTCCTTGTTCCCTACACACACTCAACAAAGTATTTCAGTGATCACTTTGTTCTAACTTCATACTTTGGGGAGCTCTCTGTTACACATTATTTTCATCACCCTCATGATCATTAATGATGTAAATCTATCTGTTGCCTTTAGAGGGGTTAATGGCCTGAATTCTTGAAGAAAGAAGGGAGAAGAACTTCCCCTAAGAGAAGAAGTTGTGTTTTCCTCTGTAAAAACCCTATTTTGGAGGATTTCCATAGGCTGCACCATAACTAGGGTGCGGAAATGCCTGATTTCCACATGATGCACTATAGCTAAGGCGTAGAATTTTCGTATGTTGTACTATAGCCAAGTCGTGGCGGCCTTCGTACGTGGGAAAAATAAGCATTTTCTCGATGGTCCTAGAAGGAGAAGCTTTTATGGTGAGGTGGCCTCCGAATGGTTTGGATCTTACTCGCTTTCATGATTTAGTGGGATCATCCTAACCTCCTCACCTTATCCTCTTCATATTATAAAAGGAGAGGAGCTCTCATGGACAAATTTAGTTGGTTTTGGAGCTTGATTGGGTTGGAAAGTTCTTGAGCCTTTGAGATTAGTTGGTTTTGGAGCTTGATTGGGTTGGAAATTTCTTGAGCCTTTGAGATTAGTTGGATTTGGTTTAGAATTATTAGCTTGGTTAGAGAGGATTTGAGCTTTGATTTTTTCAAGATGGATGTCAGATCTATAGTCTCAAAATTCTTGGATCAAAAGTGTGTGGGAAGCAAGGAACTGTTGGAAGGAACCTTACGACATTAAGGCATCTGGTTGTAATCTCTCTTCCTATTATTAATATGATACAGTGGCATGTTTATTTCCCATAGAATTATCTTTATTTTATTGCATAATTCCTTGATCATATGCATAGGTTTTCATTGAATATACTTTATTGCTTTCACTTTGGTTGGTTTGTGTCTTGATGCAGGAGCATCGCTCCATGTCAGCCAGCCAGCCATCTAGCCACGTCAGCGCACACGCATTCAGAGCTGGAAGAAGAGGTGCAACCTCATTTAAAATTTAAATGAATGTAATTAAATTTCTAGGCTGGTGAGCCAGGAAAGCCGTGCCTTTGAGCAGGCATTAGATAGGATCGGATTTAATGCCAAGATCGGCTGAGATCTAGTTCTGAATAGCAGACTGGACAACCATTGATTGTAATTGAATAGGGTAGGTAAACCTGGAGGGAAGCGCTAAGATCCCCTCAGGTAAAAGAGATTTCAGATCTCATTTTGAGTTAGAAAAGTTGATGGTAGATGGTAGAGAGGAGACAGAGAGAGCTCGAGGAACACCATTGTAAAGATACAGGCATTGTTGACATTTATTAATATAAACAGAGCAGTTTTTCCTGCATATTCTATGTATATGGATGTCTGTGTGTGTTCCCTATGTATGTTGTGAATGTATGATTGTTGATGCATTCTGCAGGGGTGTGTTGGATTTCAAGTTGAGGTCTTTGACGCTTCACACCAGGAGGGTGTGACAGAATGTTGAGGTTCTGATAGCAGTGCACAGAAGGATGCACTTCTGAACTCCGAGGAGTCAGAAAGAGACATGCTGAGGCATAGGACTGGAAGTGAACAACTCAGGAAGAGGAAGACCTCAAGGTTGTTGAAAACCTTGGAGGCAAGGTTGTGTATGAGAACACAGTTGCAGACAGAATCACTGAGGATTCTGTAGGAACTCTGCCAAGTGGGCATTGAGCGCATGCATGAGGTGCTGAAGAAGAACTCTGTTGAGAGTTTGAAGGGGAAGACCAGAATCATTGAAGGTTTTGAGAGCTCTGCCAGGTGGGCATTGAGTGTGTGTACCGAGGTGCATAGAGGAAGGAACTCTGCTGAGAGTTCAAAGGAAATAGAATCATTGAGGATTCTGGGAAGCTCTGCCAAGTGGGCATTGAGCAAGTGCATAGGTTCACAGAGGAAGAAGAACTCTGCTGGGAGTTCGAAAGAGGAACAGAATCACTGAGGATTCTGGAAGCTCTACTAGGTGAGCATCGAGCGAAGTGCAGGAGTGCACAAGGAGACAGAACAACTGAGTGTTCTATGTAAGAGAAGGAACTCTGCCAGAAGGGCATCGAGTTTGTGTGTGGTAGACATGCACAGGAGAAGAGAACTCTCTGAGTTCTACTATTTGAAAGAAGAGTCCACTGAGGGATTCTCCCAGGGTTACTGAATACCCGAAAACTCAGTCAAAGGTTGCTTGAGTCGAAGGATAGCCAGGGAGGGCATCTGTTTTATTCTCCATCTGTGGGAGAATGAGAGAAGACAAAATCCCCCAAGGGGTCTGAGTGTTCATAAGAAGTTCAGGAGAGACAACACGGTAGGTGTGCAAAGACTCTGCAGAGACACAAGAGTCAAAGAATCCTTAGAGGGTTCAGAAGGAGAAGAAAGCTCAGGAAGGGCAGCGTTGTGTACGCGCGGCGAGACTTAAGTTCAAGGAGCTCGCAGAGTAATTAGACAAAGGTTGAGGCCTTTAAGAATCAGAGATTCTTCCAAGCATAGGAAGGAAGGAAACGTAAGAATCTCAGGAGGAGCAGTGATAGTCGTTAGATCGGCAGGAGGACAGTTTCTGGACCGTTGAAATTCTACGTCCAAAGAGCTCTGGTAGAAGGGCATAGCAGGAGGAGACCGATAGCCGTCGGATCTCGCTCAAAAATCCTGACAGCCGTTAGATCGAGGAGAATTGTGCACGCGTTATCCTCGGGAGGAGGAGCGCACAGAAGAACAGATCTGGTCCGTCAGATCGGAGCAGGAATCCCGTCAGTCGCCAGATCTGCGGGAACTGCGAGAAAGTTAACCCCGTGAACAGGAAGGGAGAATTCTTGACAGGGCATCAGGGTATATGCCATCGGGAATTCGGGATCCTCGAGGTCGTAGGAATCGAGACTTCGCAAGTCACAAAATTCTGACGGGCGCTTATAATCGTTCATTCGCAGGGACACGTGGCGAATGATCCCGGAGATTCAGAGTTTTGGATATCGGGGATTCCATGGTCAAGGAACTCTTGTAGAAATAAATCGCGATCCGTGATTTCCCGAAAGGATCTCAACCGTTGATCTCGTTGAGACGTGTGTCACGAAGCAAGGAAGTCAGTGGAGCTCGACTCATCAGAGACTCGGGACTTCCGGAGCCAAGAGTCTTGTGCATGAAGTCGCGAGTAGCGATCCCCCGAGAGGATCAGGGTCGTTGATCATAGAAGGGATACGTGGTGCGAGATCCCAGGGAGTCGGGATTTGGCATTTCATGGTTCTCGCATACAATGGAATCGCAGCAGGAAGGACTACGATTTCGCGAAAGGCGACGGTCCCACAGTCACGCCATTCTAGTGAATGACAAGTGTCGGGAGGTCAGCCCTGTAGGGAGACGATGACAGGTGGCGTCGGCATATTGTGAACTCGGAGGTTCGCGAGTTAGAGCCGCAAAGAATTTCGCCAAAACTTGCGAGGACGCGAGAGGCGATATCACGGCAATCGTTGATTAGTGCATGGGCCACAGGTGTCAGAGAAGAAGACAAGTGGCATCGGAAGTCATGGATCATGGATGTCAAAGACGTGAGTTCTGCACTATTCGAACTCGTGAAGCCTGAATTTCCGATAAGGGAAGGACCATGCTCTCGTGGACCGAGAGGTCACATGTGAAAAGGAATTAGCCAAGGAGAGCTAAGGATCGGAGAGAGGTGGTATCGAGGATCGAGAATCGGGGATTTCCGAGGGGAGTTGTTTACAGTCTCGCAAAGGCCGATTTCCCGACAGGATCAATCCCAACCGAAGCAGGGAAAGCTTGAAGGGAACATTCATCGGGTTTCGAGGATTTTGAGACTGAGTTCAGGACTCGCAATCTTGTGAGGTCCGATTCTCTGATAGGCCAAAGGAGATCGTCAATAGAGCATCCTGTGGGTGCCGAGAATTTATGATAGGAAGTTTAAGAGCAAATTTAGCTCTTCGGGCCTGGGGAAAGGAAGTTCCTAGTGGTAGCGGACGTGTGTCATTTGGCGTCTGCATCATGTCTCACTACAGGATCAGTTTCACAAGAGCACCGGAGCGAAATAGGAAAAACAAAGACATAAGGAAGTGAAATTTAAAGGTATGTCTCTCATCTTTTGTTTGGTAGTAAATTTGATGATTAGAGCCTAAAGAAAGCGTCATGTCCTGTCGTGTTTTGTTCTAGATCTAGGTGGATCTAGGGGGATTAGTCTATGTCTGCATTCACCAATTTACCCGATAACACCCACATACTGATTTGGATTTATGAGCAGAATGAAATGAATACAGATTATTAAAATATGCTTAACACATAATAATAGAGATATAGTAAAATTGGTTTTCTATTCAATAAGGAAATAAGTTGAAATTGTAAAATGCAGCAGAAAACAAGCTTGCTGGAATGGTGGCAGCTTATCTCTGAGAAGAGATGTGACGGTTGCGCTCATTCGCAAGAATATTATTACAATCAAGCTCTGAAGGCCTTTTTACAATAAACATGAATGTCAAAAACCATAGACATCCAAAAACCTAACCCTAGGAGATGAAGCGCCAAAAGTCATGTGGGCCCCATTTGGCTCAGTTAGTACATCAACTTCCTGGGGTCATAACTTTTGCATATAATATTCATTTTAGGCACATGATAGCCTGTTGAAAATCTCTATCTGAGGACTACACATCTTGTTTCTATTTAGCAAAGTTCATTGTTTACTATGGCTAGACCTAAAAGCATCGTTTAGGGCCTCAAAACAACGTCGCAAGTGAGGGAACCAAAAACTAGGAAACAAACTGCAAAACTGGAAAAATGCCAAAATGAACCAGTTGGAATAGGTGGGAGGCCACCAAAATCCATATGGATAAATCCTCCCACCTTAGGAAGAAATGGTCTCCATTGCATTGAGTTCCCCCATCAAATGAGGAAATTGTTGTTGAATTTGGCCCCAGGTGAGCCACTTTCCTTGGTGCAGGAGTTGCCCTACTTTGACAACTCAATAAAGATGGATCTTTTAGTGTCGAGTGCCCTTGATCTATGTGTCCACAATATGATCACTGGATTCCTTTTGCATGCATTCAGGTTTGAGATCTGTTATTGTCAACTGCTCTGCTATCTCTAAGGTGTCCAATAATGGTGGGAAATATGGTCGAAGGAGAGCCACGTTGAAGACTGGGTGCAGGCCAAGGAAAGGGGGAATGTTGAGCGCAAAAGCATTGTCACCCACATCATGTCCCATACCGGAGTGGGTGAAGCTTATGATGGGGCCATGTAGGAAATCTTTCTACAAGTGCAACCAAACTTTTTCACCCACCTAAAACTTATGTGGCACCCAATGTTGATGATGGCGTTGCTTGTATTTGGCATTGGACTTCTATAAAATATCCTAAACCTGTTGGCGGATGAGATGAATATGCTCAATGAACCGGGTGGCTTTGTCATCTTTTGGTGGAGCAGGAGATTTTTCACCTGAAGTGTTCGCCAGGGGTAGTGCAACATCCATGGGGCCCAATGGTTGGAATCCCAACCCCACTTGAAAGGGGTTGTGGCTAGTTGAGTGATGCAGAGCTCGGTTGGAGATATGTTGGACATAGGGAAGACTCTCATCCCATGTGTGGGGTTGCTTGGAATTGTACATGCACAGGATATGTATGATCATCTAATTGACAACCTCAGTTTGGCCATCTGTCTGGGGGTGGAAAGTAGTGGATTTGGTGATCTTGGTATCCAGTAGTGACCAGAGGCTCGACCAAAATGTGTTGAGGAACCGACTATCCCAATCTAAGAAAATGGTTTGTGGGATACCAAAGTGTACCCAGACACATTCAAATAAGAGCTTGGTAGTGTCCTATGTAGTGATGTTCTTCTTGCAGGCGGCCAGAATCGCCATCTTGGAAAAGCAATCAACAACCACAAAAACACAGTCATTTCCCCTCTTGGTGGAAAGGAGGCCTGACATGTAGTCCATTGATATGGATTCCCATGGATTTTCAAGAGTAGGAAGAGGGGTGCATAGGCCTTGTTTCTTAGTGGTTGGTTTGGCAATAGCACATGCGGTGTAGGACCTGATATACTTGTCGACATCATGTCAAAGTTTCGGCTAGTAGAAATTTTTTTGCAGCACTGCCACTACCTTTTCGAAGCCAAAGTGTCCTTCCACCCGACTATAGTGAGCTTCCAAAATAAGCTTCACGTGCTCGCTTGATGGAATGCAGAGATGGATCAGACGGAACAATAGTCCATCCTGAAGATGGAAATTAGCTAGCACTGAGTTTGCTCCCAACATTTGGTAGGTGGTGGAGAAGTCAGGGTCTGTCTCATAGAGGTGGGGCCATCCAAAGGTCTCATGGTTGCAAGAGTCTAGCACCATGGTGAGTGTCACAACTGGAGGTCAGTTGAGGCAATCAAAAACTCGATGGAACTGATGTAAGTATGTGGACCACTTCTGATGGCGGTCATTCTACAATTTTCCTTGGGTCTGCATGAACTATAGTGGCTTGTGATCAGTGTGGATGATTGTCTCCTTCCCAAGAATGTAATGTCTCCACTGGAAACAGGCTTGCACAATGGAGTACATTTCTTTGTCATAAGTAGAGTACTCAAGGAAAACATATGATAGTGTCTCACTATGATATGCCATGGGGTGGTCGTGTTGAGTGAGAACGGCGCCCACAACATAGTCTAAAGCATTTGTCTTGATCTCAAAGGGATGTTGCAGGTATGGTAATGAAATCACTGGGGATGAGCATAAAATCTACTTCAAGTCATCAAATTCTCTTTGTTGGGATAGGCCCCCCACAATTTTTTTCTTACCGCCACCCCTAGTTACTTGGTTGAGGGCCCATGTGATATGAGAGAATCCCAACACGAACCTGTGATAGAAATTGGCAAGGCCCAAGAAGCTCTGAAGCTCAGTGAGTGTGGTTGGGTCTTGTCAGTCACGGATGACCTAGATCTTGGTTGGATCCACATGCACACCATGTTGATCAACGATGTAACCTACATAATGGACCATGTCCATGTCAAAGTAGCATTTTTCCAAGTTTGCATATATTTTGTGTTATCGCAGGGTGTGTGGAACCTGTTGAATATGTTACAAGTGTTCCACCCAAGTCTTGTTGTAGATGAGGATGTCATCCAGATACACCACTACAAAATTATTGGTGAAAGGTCGCAAGATAAACGTTGTTATGGCATTTATCAAACCAAAAGGCATGACCAACCATTCAAAAAGACCTTATTTTGACTTGAAGACGGTCTTCCATACATTTGTATGTTCTATTGGGACGTGCTGGTAGCCAGACTTCAGATCAATCTTACTGAAGTATTTGACCCCAGTGAGTTGATCAAGGAGGTCGTTGATTCGAGGAATCAAGTACCAGATCCGGACTTTGATTTTATTCAGGGCCCGGTAATCAATGCAGAGTTGCCAGGTCCTATATTTCTTCTACAAAACAACGATTGGGCTCCCACAAGGTGACGAGCTGGGATGGATGTGCCCCTTGTGGAGTAGTTCTTGGATCTGCCTCTTGATCTCCTTGTTTTCTAACAGAGAGCGACGGTAGACTGGCCCATTGGGTAGCAGTGCACCTGGGGTCAGATTGATGGGATGCTTGACTTGAAAGTGCAGAGGTACCCCGGTAGGAGAGGAGAATATATATGAGTATTCTTCCATGACCTTATCCACTTGCTTCTATTGTGTGGAGATATTGGTCGCGAAGGCCCTGGATGTGGCTATGATATTTTGCTTACTCTAAGAGCCAATCACAAAGAAGACAAATTTACTGATCTGAGAGATGACCTTCCTGCATTGCTTGGCAGAGAATAAGGAAATAGCACTAGGAGGGATTTCCTCGGGTTTCTTGTAAAATTTCTTGTTCAAAGTAATAAAACACTATGAGTCCTAGACTCATATATAGCATGAAGTTTCCATAAATAAGGTTGTTCCAAAAGAACATTACAAACTTCAAGAGGAGAAACATCACACAATACCTCGTCTTTGAAGGGCTTGATGTCATGCGACAGTCAACACTGTTGGATAACGCGAAGATCGCTTCCTTGGCAGAGCCATCCAATGGTGTAGGGATGAGGGTGCGGCATTGTCGGAAATGCCAGCCGCTTGACGACCTATGTTGAGATGAGGTTCTTCTAGCTACCGCTATCAACTATGAAGTGCAATGGGGTGCCTTTTGCCCACATCTGCAAATGGAAAAGGTGCTCACCTTCTTCTGTCCTATCTGGTTCACTAGGTTGGAGCTTGGTGGTAGCAACAGTGGCACTCGGTTCTGTGTCAATGATATGAATTCCCCTTTTTGGTTCTGACTCAGAGTCAAAACCCGCATCTGATTCAGAGGCTTGGACTGGTTGTCCTGATACTGTCCATATTTTCTCTATCCTTTGTTCTGTAGGTTGGGGCTGCCCTTTTCTGGTTTTTTCTACGAGGGGTTCCCAAGCCCAAATTCTCGCGTCTTTTGTTTGAGATTCTGCTTTATTTTGATGGAATTTCGGTCTGGATGTATCTATGCAGAGAACCGCAATACTTGAGAACCAGATGTCGCTCTGAATCTTTGATACCCAGCTTGGTGTGCAAGGTATGGCAGATATTTTTGAAATATGGCACTGCTTGGTCTCTTTCTTGCCGCAGTGTGGTCCATTTGGTATACAAGTCGTCATAACTTCCGACAGGGTAGTATTGTTCCTTAATATCATCCTTGAAGGATTCTCAGGTGGCCACGACTGTAAATAATGAGGATTCCTCTATTTCCTTTTGCTCACAGAAAGTTTCCCACCAATCTTTGACATGGGGAACGACTTTGAGGAGCGCAAAAGTATTTTTTTTCTCTATTTGAAAAGTTATGGACAGAAAAATACTCTTCTAGTAGATTCAACCACTTGTCTATAGCATTTGTGTCTCTCTAACCTTCAAATATAGGAATATCGAAGTTGATTTGTACCTTGAAGGGGGCGACACCTCCGCTCAAGGAAGATGTGTCACATATTGGTAGACGCTGAAGGATTTGCACAAAAATATCCATCATCTCGTTCCTCTATTGCATGAGGGATTCCTCAAGAAACAATTTGAAAGGATCTCTTGTCTCGTCATATTTATTTTTTCCTGCCATGAGAGGTTGCTTGGGCGTGCAAGAGCTTTTTTCCTCAAGAGAAACAAGCTCGAGACCCAATTCTTCATACCCTGACCTCGTTGGGGACATGCATTAAGACAACAAGGAGAAAACGGCTCTAATACCATTGGTTTGGATTTTATGAGAAGAATTAAATGAATACAAATTATTAAAATATGCTTAACACATAATAGCAGAGATAAAGTAAAACTGGTTTTCTATTCAATAAGGAAATAAACTGAAACTATAAAATGCAGCGGAAAACAAGCTTGTTGGAATGGTGGCGGCTTATCTCTGAGAAGAGATGTGGCGATTGCACTCATTCATAATAAGATGATTAAAATCAAGCTTTGAATTCCTTTTTACAATAAATAGGAATGTCAAAAACCCTAGACATCCAAAAACCTAAACCTAGGAGATGAAGCGCCAAAAGTCATGTGGGCCCCGTTTGGGTAAGTTAGTACATCAACTTCTCGGGGTCATAACTTTTGCATACGATCTATGTTTTAAGCACATGATAGCCCATTGTAAAGGTCTATCTGAGGATTACACATTTTGGTGAGCCCTAAAAATGATGTTTAGGAACTCAAAATGGCCCTGCAAGTCAGGGACCCGAAAAATAGGAAACAAACTGCCAAAATGAACCAGTTGGAATAGGTGGGAGGCCACTGACATCTATTTGGATCAATTCTCCCCCCTTAGGAAGCAATGGTCTTTGTTGCATTGAGTTCCCCCATCAGATGAGGAAATTGTTACTGAATTTGGCCTCGGGTGAGCTACTTTCCTTGATGCAAGAGTTGCCCTGCTTTGACAACTCGATCAAGTTGGATCCTTTGTTGTTGGGTGCCCTTGATCTGTGTGTACACAATCTGATCATTGGATGTTTGTTGCATGTATTCAAGGTTGATATCTATTGGTTTCAACTACTCTTCTATCTCTAAGGTGTCCAATAATGGTGGGAAATATGGTCGAAGGAGAGCCACATTGAAGACTGGGTGTAGGCCAAGGAAAGAGGGAATGTTGAGCACAAAAGAATTGTCACCCACAACCTTGGTGATGGTGTATGGCCCATACCGGAGTGGGTGAAGCTTCTGATGGGGAATTGTAAGGGGTTCTTTATGCAAGTGCAACCAAACTTTGTCGCTCGCCTGAAACTTATGTGGCACTCGTTGTTAATCATGGCGTTGCTTGTAATTGGCATTGGACTTTTGTAAAATATCGTGAACGTGTTGGCAGATGCGATGGATCCGCTCAATGAACCGGGTGGATTTTTCATCTTCTAGTGGAGAAGAAGACGAGTCATTCGAGGTTTTTTCTAGTGGTAGTCCAACATCCATGGGGCCCAATGGTTGGAATCTCAACCCCACCTGAAAGGGGTTGTGGTCAGTTGAGCTATGCAGGGCTCAGTTGTAGCTATGTTGGACATAGGGAAGACTCTCATCCCATGTGCGGGGTTGCTTGGAATTGTACATGCGCAAGATATGTACGATCATCCGATTACGACCTCAGTTTGGCCATCTGTCTGGAGGTGGAAGGCAGTGGATTTGGTGAGCTTGGTATCCAGTAGTGACGAGAGGCTCGACCAGAATGTGTTGAGGAACCGACTGTCCCAATCTGAGACAATGGTTTGTGGGATCCCAAAGTTTACCCAGACATGCTCAAAGAAGAGCTTGGCAGTGGCCTCTGCATTGATGTTCTTCTTGCAGGTGGCTAGAATTTCCATCTTGGAAAAGTGATCAATAACCACAAAAACACAGTCATTTCTCCTATTAGTGGACGAGAGAATTGACATGTAGTCCATTGAGATGGATTCCCATGGCTTTTCATGAGTAGGAAGAGGGGTGTACAAGCCTTGTTTCTTAGTGGTCGGTTTGTCAATAGCGTAGGCGGTGCAGGACCTGATATAATTGCCTCGAAGTTTTGGCTAGTAGAAATGTTTTTGTAGAACTTCCACTATCTTTTCCATGCGAAAGTGTCATGCCACCCGACTATAGTGAGTTTCCCAAATCAATTTTGTGTTCTTTCTTGATGGAACACAGAGATGGCCCAGATGGCACAATAGCCCATCCTGAAGATGGAAATTAGTGACCACTGAGTTTTCTCCCAACATTTGGTAGTTGGTGGAGAAGTCACAGTCTATCTCATAGAGGTGGGGTCATCCAGAAGTCTCATGGTCACAAGAGTCTAGCACCATGGTGAGTGCCACTAATGGAGGTCGGCTTAGGCAATCAGCAACTCGGTTGGTACTTCATGTTTTATACTTGATGTTGAGGTGGAATTGTTGTAAGTATGTGGACCACTTCTTATGGCAGTCATTCTGCAAATTTCCTTGGGTCTACATGAACTATAGTGGCTTGTGATTAGTGTGGATGATTGTCTTCTTCCCAAGAATGTAATGTCTCCACTAGCGGCAGGCTTGCACAATGGAGTACATTTCTTTGTCGTAAGTAGGGTACTTATGGACAACATCTGATAGTGTATCACTATGATACACCACGAGGTGGTCGTGTTGAGTGAGAACGGTGCCCATAGCATAGTCTAAAGCATCTGTCTCGATCTCAAAGGGATGTTGCAGGTCCGGTAATGAAAGCACTGGGGATGAGCACAAACGCTCCTTCAAGTCATTGAATGCTTGTTGTTAGGACCAGACCAAAAAAAAAATTGTCTTACTGCCATGCCTGGTTACTTGGATGAGGGCCCATGCAATACAAGAGAATCCCAACACAAACCTGCAATAGAAATTGGCGAGGCCCAAGAAGATTTGAATCTCAGTGAGTTTGGTTGGGGCTGGTGAGTCACGGCTAATATAAATCTTAGTTGGATCCACATGCACACCATGTTGATCAATGATGTAGCCTAAGTAATGGACCATGTCCATGCCGAAGGAGCATTTTTCCAAGTTTGCATATAGTTTGTGTTGCCGCAAGGTGTGCAGAACTTGTTGACTATGTTGCAAGTGTTCCGCCTAAGTTTTGTTGTATATGAGTATGTCATCCAGATACACCACTACGAAAATACTGGTGAAAGGTCGCAGGATATCGTCCATCATCCTCATAAACGTTGTTGGAGGATTTATCAAACCAAAGGGCATGACCAACCATTCAAAAAGACATTCTTTTGACTTGAACGTTGTCTTCCATACATCTGTATGTTCTATTGGGACCTGGTGGTATCCAGACTTCAGATCAATCTTACTGAAGTATTTGGCCCCAGTGAGTTGATCAAGGAGGTTGTCGATTCTGGGAATCGGGTACCGGTTCCAGAATGTGATTTTATTCAGATCCCAGTAATCAATGCAAAGTCGTCGGGTCTCGTCTTTCTTCTGCACCAGTACAATTGGGCTCCCACAAGGAGATGACATGGGATGGATGAGCCCCTTGTGGAGCAGTTCTTGGATCTACCTCTTGATCCCCTCGTTTTCTAATAGAGAGTGGTCGTAGAGTGGACCATTGGGTAGCGGTGTGCCTGGGGTCAGATCGATGGGATGCTTGACCTGAGGTAGGAGAGGAAAATATATTTGAGTATTCCTCCACGACCTTATCCACTTGCTTTTGTTTTATGTAGAGATCGGTCATGGAGGCTCTAGATGTGGTTTTGATCTTTATCTTACTCTAGGAGCGAACCATGAAGAAGACAAATTTCCCAGTCTAAGAGATGACCTTCTTGCATTGCTTGGTAGAGAACAAGGAAATATCACTAAGAAGGACTACCTCGGGTATCATGTACAATTTCCTATTCAAAGTAATAATAACACTAATAGGCCTAGACTCATATATAGCATGACGTTTCCATAAATAATTTTGTCCCAAAAGAACATTAAAAAATTCGAGAGGAGCAACATCACACAATACCTCATCTTTGAAGGGCTTGATGTCGTATGACAGTCGACATTGTTGGCTAACACGAAGATCACTTCCTTGGCGGAGCCATCCAATGGTGTAGGGTTGAGGGTGCAACGTTGTTGGCAGTGCCAGCCACTTGATGACCTATGTTGGATAAGTTTCTTCTGGCTACCATTATTAATGATGAAGTACAGTGGGGTGCCTTTTACCCACATCATCGAACAGAAAAGGTGCTCACCTTCTTCTGGCTTGTATGGTTCACCAAGTTGGAGCTTGGTGGTAGCAACGGTGGCACTGGGTTCCGCATCAATGATCTGTCTTCCCCTTTCTAGTTCTGACTTAGAGTTAGAACCTGCATCTGATTCATAGGCCTTCACTTTAGCCACTAGCGGCTTCTTTGAGCGGTAATCAGCAGTGTTATGCCAAGGGCTCTTCTGGAAGCAACACCACTTCTCGGTATCCTTCTTTGTCTTTTCAGTGTCCTTCATTGTCTTTTCGGTGTCCTTATTTGCTTGCGGCTTGGACTAGTGATATTTTCCATATTTTCTCTATCCTTTGTTCTATAAGTTGGGGCCGCCCTTTCATGGTTTTTGCTGCGAGGGGTTCCAAGGCCCAAATTGTCGGGTCTTTTATTTGAGCTTCTGCTCGATTTTGATGGCATATCGATAGGTCGTGCCCAAGAACAAGATGTCCAGAAATTCCATTTTGTTCTGGATGTATCTATGTAGAGCACCGTGATACTTGAGAACTAGATTTCGCTCTGAATCTTTGATACCCAGCTTGGTGTGCAGGGTATGGCAGATATTTGTGAAATATGGCATTGCTTGGTCTCTTTCTTGCCGCAATGTGGTCCATTTGGTATACAAGTCATCATAACTTCCGACAGGGTAGTATTGTTCCTTAATAGCATCCCTGAAATATTCCCAGGTGGTCGTGACTATAAATAATGAGGGTTCCTTTGTTTCCTTTTTCTCACAAAATGTTTCCCATCAATCTTTGACATGGGGAATAGCTTTGAGAAGCACAAAAGTAATTTTTTCTCTGTTTGAAAAGTTATGGAACGAAAAATACACTTCTATTAGATGCAAACACTTGTCTACAGCATATGTTTCTATATGACCTTAAAATATAGGAATATAGAAGTTTATTTGTACCTTTAAGGGGGAGGCGCCTCCGCTCGAGGAAGATGCGTCGCCTATTGGTAGCCGCCGAAGAATTTGCATGAAACTATCCATCATCTCGTTCCTATTTTGTGTGAGGGATTCCTCAAGCAACATTTTGAAAGGATCTCTTGTCCTATCATATTTATTTTCTCTTTCCATGAGAGGTCGCTTGGGCATGCGTGTTCTTTTTTCCTTAAGAGAAACAAGCTCGAGACCCAATTCTTTGTACCCTGACCTCATTGGGGACATGCATTAAGAAAACAAAAAGAAGACCACTCTGATACCACTGATCCGGATTTTATGAGAAGAACGAAATGAATACAGATTATTAAAATATGCTTAACATAGAATAACAGAGATACAATAAAATTGGTTTTCTATTCAATAAGAAAATAAGTTGAAACTATAAAATGCAGCGGAAAACAAGCTTGTTGGAATGGTGGCGGCTTATCTTTGAGAAGAGATGTGACGGTTGTGTTCATTCGCAAGAAGATGATTACAATCAGTCTCTAAAGGCCTTTTTACAATAAACAGGAATGTCAAAAACCCTAGACATCCAGAAACCTAGCCCTAGGAGATGAAGCGCCTTTGTGGGCCATGTTTGGGTAAGTTAGTACATCAAACTCACAGGGTCGTAACTTTTGCATACGATATCCATTGTAGGCTCACGATAGCCCGTTGGAAAGGTATATCCAAGGACTACATTTTTTGTTTCTATTTATCAAATGTCATTTTCAACTGTGATGAGCCCTAAAAACGTTGTTTAGGGCCTCAAAACGGCCCCGCAAGTCAGAGACCCAAAAACTAGGAAAAAAACTGTCAAACTGAAAAACTGCCAAAATGAACCAGTTTAAATAGGTAGGAGGCCACCGAAATCCATCTGGATCATTCCTCCCCCCTCAAGAAGTAATTTTCTCCTTTGCATTGAGTTCCCCCATCATATGAGGAAATTGTTGCTGAATTTGGCCCCGTGTGAGACATTTTCCTTGGTGCAGGAGTTGCCCTACTTTGACAATTTGATAAAGTTAGATCCTTTACTGTCGGGTTCCCTTGATCTGTGTGTCTACAATATGATCATTGGATTCCTATTTCATGCATTCAGGGTTGAGCTCTATTGGTGTCAACTGCTCTGCTATCTCTGAGGTGTCCAATATTGGTGGGAAATATGGTCGAAGGAGAAGACTGAGTGCAGGCCAAGGAAAGGGGGAATGTTGAGCACAAAATCATTGTCACCCATAGCCTTGGTGATGGTGTATGGCCCATACCAAAGTGAGTGAATATTTCAATGCGGCTCTGTAAGGCATTCTTTCTGCAAGTGCAGCCAAAAAATTTTGCCCACCTGAAACTTATTGGCACCTCGTGTTGATCATGGCATTGCTTGTACTTGGCATTGGTCTTCTGTAAAATATATTGAACCTATTGGAGGATGTGATAGATCCTCTCAATGAACCGGGTGGCTTTGTCATCTTCTAGTGGAGCAGGAGATGATTCTTTCGAGGTGTTCGCCATGGGTAGTGCAATATCCATGGGGCCCAATGGTTGGAATCCCAACCCCAGCTGAAAGGGGTTGTGGCCAGTTGATCTATGCATGGATCGGTTGTAGCTATGTTGGACATAAGGAATACTCTCATCCCATGTATGGGGGTGCTTGGAATTATACATGCGCAGGATATGTACGATCGTCCAATTGACGACCTTAGCTTGGCCATCTGTCTGGGGGTGGAAGGCAGTGGATTTGATGAGATTTGTATCCAGTAGTGACCAGAGGCTCGACCAAAATCTGTTGAGGAATCGATTGTCCTGATATGAGACAATGGTTTGTGGGATCACAAAGTGTACCCAGATGTGTTCAAAGAATAGCTTGGCAGTGGACTCTGTAGTGATTTTCTTCTTGCGGGGGGCCAGAATCGCCATCTTTGAAAAGCGATCAACAACCACAAAAAAATAGTCATTTCCCCTCTTGGTGGATGGGAGGCATGACATGTAGTCCATTGAGTTGGATTCCCATGGCTTGCAAGGAGTCGTAAGAGGGGTGTACAGGCTATGTTTCTTAGTGGTCAGTTTGGCAATAGCGCAGGCAGTGCAGGCCGTGATATACTTGCTGACATCCTGTCGAAGTTTTTGCCAGTAGAAATGTTTTTGTATCACTTCCAGTACCTTTTCGATGCCAAAGTTTCATGCCACCCAACTGTAGTGAGCTTCCCAAATCAGCTTCACGCTCTTGCTTGATGGAATGCAGATATGGCCCATACGGCAAAACAACCCATCCTGAAGATGGAAATTAGCGACCATTGAGTTTTCTCCCAAAATTTTGTAGGTGGTGGAGAAGTCAGGATCTATCTCATAGAGGTGGGGCCATCCAGAGGTCTCATGGCCATAAGAGTCTAGCACCGTGGTGAGTATAGCAATTGGGGGTCGACTGAGGAAATCAACAACTCGGTTGGTACTTCATGTTTTATACTT
This sequence comes from Picea engelmannii, assembly GCA_009831015.1. NCBI lineage: Eukaryota > Viridiplantae > Streptophyta > Pinopsida > Pinales > Pinaceae > Picea > Picea engelmannii. Next base: position 148,535 of record ML778847.1, read on the forward strand.
GATGTTGAGGTGGAACTGTTGTAAGTATGTGGACCACTTATGATGGTGGTCATTCTACAATTTGTCTTGGGTCTGCATGAACTATAGTGGCTTGTGATCAATGTGGATGACTGTCTCCTTCCCAAGAATGTAATGTCTCCACTGGCGACAGGATTTCACAATGGAGCACATTTATTTGTCGTAAGTAGGGTACTTATGGACAACATCTGATAGTGTCTCACTATGATACGCCAAGGGGTGGTCGTGTTGAGTGAGAATGGCACCCACAACATAGTCTGAAGCATCTGTCTCGATATCAAATGGATTTTGTAGGTTCGGTAATGAAATCATTGGGGATGAGCACAAACGCTACTTCAAGTCATTGAATTTTTGTTGTTGGGACAGGTCCCACACAAATTTTTCCTTACCTCCACCCCTAGTTACTTAGCTGAGGGCCCATTCGATATAAGAGAATCTCAACACGAGCCTGCGATAGAAATTGGCAAGGCCCAAGAAGATCTAAAGCTCAGTGAGTGTGGTTGGGGATGGCCAGTCACAGATGACCCAGATCTTGGTTGGATCCACATGCACACCATGTTGATCAAAAATGTAGCCTAAGTAATGGACCTTGTCCATGCCGAAGGAGCATTTTTCCATGTTTGCATATAGTTTGTGTTGTCGTAGGGTGTGCAGAACCTGTTGAATATGTTGCAAGTGTTCCACCCAAGTCTTGTTGTAGATGAGGATGTTATCCAGATACACCACTACAAAATTATTGGTGAAAGTCCATAGGATATCGTCCATCATCCTCATAAACGTTGCTGGAGAATTTTTCAAACCAAAGGGCATGATCAACCATTCAAAAATACCTTCTTTTGACTTGAAGATGATCTTCCATACATCTGTATGTTTTATTGGGACCTGGTGGTAGCCAAACTTCAGATCAATCTTACTGAAGTATTTGGGCTCTATGAGTTGATCAAGGAGGTCGTTGATTCATGGAATTGGTTACCGGTTCTAGACTGTGATTTTATTCAGGGTTCGGTAATTAATGCAGAGTCACCAAGTCTCATCTTTCTTCTGCACCAGTATGATTTGGATCCCGCAAGGTGATGAGATGGGATGGATGTGCCCCTTGTAGAGAAATTCTTGGATATACCTCTTGATCTCCTCATTTTCTAATGGAGAGAAGAAGTAGACCGACCCATTGGGTAGCGGTGTACCTGGGGTCAGATCGATGGGATGCTTGACCTGGAAGTGCAGAGGTACCCCGGTAGGAGAGGAGAAGATATATGAGTATTCTTCCACAACCTTATCCACTTGCTTCTATTTTTTGGAGAGATTGGTCATGAAGGCCTTGAATGTGGTTGTGATCTTTCACTTACTTTGAGAGTGAATCATGAAGAAGACAAATTTCCTGGTCTGATAGATGACCTTCCTGCATTGCTTGGAAGATATCAACGAAATAGAACTAGGAGGGACTACCTCGGGTATCCTGTACAATTTCATGTTCAAAGTAATAATAACACTATGAGGCCTAGACTCATATACAACATGAAATTTCCATAAATAAGGTTGTCCTAAAAGAACATTAAAAACTTTGAGAGGAGCAAAATCACACAATACCTCGTCTTTGAAGGTATTGATGTCGTACGAAAATCGACACTGTTGGCTGACATAGAGATCGCTTTCTTGGAGGAGCCATCAAATGGTGTAGAGATGAGGGTGTGGCGTTGTCGACAGGGCTAGTCACTTGATGACCTATGTTGAGATGAGGTTCTTTTGGCTACCGCTATCAATGATGAAGTGCAGCGGGGTGCATTTTACCCACATATGCAAATGGAAAAGGCGCTCACCTTCTTCTGGCTCGTCTGGTTCACCAGGCTGGAGCTTGGTGGTAGAAACAGTGGCATTGGGTTCCACGTCAATTATTTGTCTTCCCCTTTTTGGTTCTGACTTAGAGTCAGAACCTACATCTGATTCGGAGGCTTTCACTTTGGCCAACAACAACTGCTTTGAGCGACAATCAGCAATTTTATGCCAAGGGCTCTTATGGAAGTCACACCACTTCCCAGTATCCTTCTTTTTATTTTCGGTGTCCTTCTTTGATTATGGCTTAGACTGGTTGTCTTGATACTGTCCATCTTTTCTATGTCCTTTTTTCTTTAGGTTTGGGCCGCCCTTTCATGGTTTTTGCTGTGAGGGGTTCCTAGGCCCAAATTGTTGTGTCTTTTGTTTGAGCTTCTGTTCAATTTTGATGGCATATCGATACACCATGCCCAAGGACAAGATGTCCAGAAATTTCATTTTGGTCTGGATGTATCTATCTAGAGCACTACGATACTTGAGAATTAGATGTCTCTCTGACTCTTTGATACCCAGCTTGGTGTGCAGGGTATGGAAGATATTTGTGAAATCTGGCACTGCTTGGTCTCTTTCTTCCCGTAGTGTGGTCCATTTGGTATACAAGTCATCATAACTTCCGACAAGGTAGTATTGTTCCTTAATAGCATCCCTGAAGGATTCCCAGGTGGCTATGACTATAAATAATGAGGGTTCCTCTGTTTCCTTTTGCTCACAGAAAGTTTCCCACCACTCTTTGACATGGGGAACGACTTTGAGGAGCACAAAAGTAATTTTTTTCTCTATTTGAAAAGTTATGGACATAAAAATACCATTCTAGTAGATTCAACCACTTGTCTATAGCATTTGTTTCTATCTTACTTTCAAATATAGGAATATAGAAGTTGATTTGTACCTTGAAGGTAGCGGCACCTCCGATTGAGGAAGATGTGTCGCTTGTTGCTGGCCGCCGAAGGATTTGCGTGAAACTATCCATCTTCTCATTCCTCTGTTGCGTGAGGGCTTCCTCAAGAAACATTTTGAAAGGATCTCTTGTCCCATCATATTTATTTTCTCTTGCCATGAGCGGTCGATTGGGCATGCGAGGGTTTTTTTCCTTAAGAGAAACAAGCTCGAGACCCAATTCTTTGTACCCTAACCCCATTGGGGAAATGCATTAAGAAGATAAGGAGAAGACCGCTATGATACCATTGATCCATATTTTATGAACAGAATGAAATGAATACAGATTATTAAAATATGATTAACACAGAATAACATAGATACAGTAAATTTGGTTTTCTATTCAATAAGGAAATAAGCTGAAACTATAAATGCAGCAAAAAACAACCTTGCTGGAATGGTGGTGGCTTATCTCTGAGAAGAGATGTGATGGTTGTGCTCATTCGCAATAATATGATTACAATCAGGATCTGAAGGCCTTTTTACAATAAACAGGAAATTCAAAAACCCTAGACATCCAAAAACCTAACCCTAGGAGATGAAGCGCCAAAATTCATGGGGGCCCCGTTTGGGTAAGAAGTCATGTGGGCCCCGTTTGGGTAAGTTAGTACATCAACTTCCCGTGGTCGTAACTTTTGCATACGATCTCCATTTTAGGCGCACGATATCTCATTGGAAAGGTCTATCCGAGGAATACACATTTTGTTGTTATTTATCAAAGGTCATTTTATATTGTGGTGAGCCTTAAAAACGTTGTTTAGGGCCTCAAAACGGCTCCACAAGTTAGGGACCCGAAAACTAGGAAAAAAAATGCCAAACTGGAAAACTGTGAAAATGAACTAGTTGAAATAGGTGGGAGGCCACCGACATCCATCTGGATCAATCCTCCCCCCTTAGGAAGAAATGGTCTCCATTGCGTTGATTTCCCCCATCAGATGAGGAAATTGTTGTTGAATTTGGCCCTGGGTGACCCACTTTCCTTGGTTCAGGAGCTACCATGCTTTGACAACTCGATAAAGTTGGATATTTTGTTGTCAGGTTCCCTTGATCTGTGTGTCCGCAATATGATCATTGGATGTCTGTTGTATGCAGTCAGGGTTGAGATCTGTTGGTGTCAACTACTCTGCTATCTCTGAGGTGTCCAATAATGGTGGGAAATATGGCTGAAGGAGAGCCACATTGAATACTGGGTGCAGGCCAAGGAAAGGGGGAATGTTAAGCGCAAAAATATTGTCATCCACATCCTTGGTGATGGTGTTTGGCCCATACCAAAGTGGGCGAATCTTCCGATGGGGCCCTGTAAGGCGTTCTTTCTACAAATGCAACCAAACTTTGTCACCCACCTGAAACTTATGTGGCACCCAGTGTTGATCATGGAATTGTTTGTACTTGGCATTGGACTTCTGTAAAATATCATAAACATGTTGGTGGATGTGATGGATCCGCTCAATGAACTAGGTGGCTTTGTCATCTTCTGGTGGAGCAGGAGACGAGTCGTCTAAGGTGTTCACCAGGGGTAGTGCAACATCCATGGGGCCCAATGGTTGGAATCCCAACCCCATCTGAAAGGGGTTGTGCCCAGTTGAGCTATGCAGGGCTCGGTTGTAGCTATGATGGATATAGGGAAGACTCTCATCCCATGTTCGAGGGTTCTTGGAATTGTACATGCATAGGTTATGTATGATCATTTGATTGACGACCTTAGTTTAGCCATCTGTCTGGAGGTGGAAGGCAATGGATTTGCTGAGCTTGGTATCCAATAGTGACCATAGGATTGACCAAAATGTGTTGAGGAACTGACTGTCCCGATCTGAGACAATGGTTTTTTGGATCCCAAAGTGTACCCAGACGTGTTCAAAGAAGAGCTTGGCAGTGGCCTCTATAGTGATGTTGTTCTTGCAGGCGGCCAGAATCTCCATCTTCGAAAAGCAATCAACAAACACAAAAACACAGTCATTTCCCCTCTTGGTGGACGGGAGGCATGACATGTAGTCTATGTAGATGGATTCCCATGGCTTGTCAGGAGTATGAATAGGGGTGTATAGGCCTTGTTTCTTAATGGTTGGTTTGGAAATAGTGCAAGTGGTGAAGGATATTATATACGTGCTGACATCCTATCGAATTTTCGGCTAGTAGAAATGTTTTTGCAGCACTGCCACTGTTGTTTCGATGCCAAAGTGTCCTGCCACCTGGTTGTAGTGAGCTTCCCAAATCATCTTCGTGTTCTTGCTTGATGGAATGCAGAGATGGCCCAGACGGCACAACAGCGCATTCTGAAGATGGAAATTAGTGAGCATTGAGTTTGCTCCCAACATTTGGTAGGTGGTGGAGAAGTCAAGGTCTTTCTCATAGAGGTGGGGCCATCTAGAGGTCCCATGGCCACAAGAGTCTAGCACCATGGTGAGTGCCATGAATGGAGGTCGGCTGAGGTAATCATCAACTCGGTTGGTACTTCCTGTTGTATACTTGATGTTGAGGTGGAATTGTTGTAAGTATGTGGACCACTTCTGATGGCGTTCATTCTGCAATTTTCCTTGGGTCTGCATGAACTATAGTGGCTTGTGATCAGTGTGGATGACTATCTCCTTCCCGAGAATGTAATGTCTCCACTGGAGACAAGATTGCATTTGATAGTTCTCACTATGATACGCCATGGGGTGGCCATGTTGAGTGAGAATGATGCCCATAGCATAGTCTGAAGCATCTATCTCGATCTTAAAGGGATGTTGCAGGTTCGGTAATGAAAGCACTGTGGATGAGCACAAACGCTACTTCAAGTCATCAAATTCTTGTTGTTGGGATGGGCCCCACACAAAGTTTACCTTACCGCCACCCCTGGTTACTTGAATGAGGGACCATGTGATATGAGAGAATCCCAACACAAACCTGTGATAGAAATTGGTGAGGCCCAAGAAGCTCTGTAGCTCAGTGAGTGTGGTTGGGGCTAGCCAGTCACGAATGGCCCAGATCTTGGTTGGATCCATATGCACACCATGATGATCAACAATGTAGCCTAAGTAATGGACCTTGTCCATGTCGAAGGATCATTTTTCCAAGTTTTCATATAATTTGTGTTGTCGCAAGGTGTGCAGAACCTACTAAATATGTTGCAAGTGGTCCACCCAAGTCTTGTTGTAGATGAGGATGTCATCCAGATACACCACTACAAAATAATTGGTGAAAGTTCACAGGATATCGTCCATCATCCTCATAAAAATTATTGGAGAATTTGCCAAACCAAAGGGCAAGACCAACGATTCAAAAAGGCCTTGTTTTGACTCGAAGACAATCTTCCATACATCTGTATGTTCTATTGGGACCTGGTGGTAGCCAGAATTCATATCAATATTACTGAAGTATTTGGCCCCCATGATTTGATCAAGGAGGTCATCAATTTGGGGAATCGAGTACTGGTTCTGGACTGCGATTTTATTCAGGGCCCGGTAATCAATGCAGAGTTGGCAGGTCCCATCTTTCTTCTGCACTAGTACGATTGGGCTCCCACAAGGTGATGATATGGGAAGGATGTGCCCCTTGTGGAGAAGTTCTTAGATCTACCTCTTGATCTCCTCATTTTCTAACAAAGAGCGACAGTATACCGGCTCATTGGGTAGCAGTGTGCCTGGGATCAGATCGATGGGATGCTTGACCTGGTAGTGCAGAGGTACCCTGATAGAAGAGGAGAAGATATATGAGTATTCTTCCATGACCTTATCCACTTGCTTCTATTGTGTGTAGATATCAGTCGCAGAGGCCCTGGAAGTGGCTACGATATTTCGCTTACTCTGAGAGAGAATCGCGAAGAAGACAAATTTCCCTGTTTGATAGATGACCTTCCTACGTTGCTTGGCAGAGATCAAGGAAATATAATTAGGAGGGACTGCCTCGGGTATCCTGTACAATTTCCTATTCAAAGTAATAATAACACTATGAGGCCTAGACTCATATACAACATGACATTTCCATAAATAAGGTTGTCCCAAAAGAACATTACAAACTTCGAGAGGAGAAACATCACACAATACCTCATCTTTGAAGATCTTGATGTCGTACAATAGTTGACATTGTTGGCTAATGCAAAGATCGTTTCCTTGGCGAAGCCATCTAATGGTTTAGGGTTGAGGGTGCGGCGTTGTCGGCAGGGCTAGCCGCTTGGAGACCTCTTTTGAGATGAGGTTCTTCTAGCTACCTCTATCAACGATGAAGTGCAGCAGGGTGCCTTTTACCCACATCTACAAATAGAAAAGGCGATCTCCTTCTTCTGGTTTGTTTGGTTCACCAGGCTGGAGCTTGGTGGTGGAAACGGTGGCACTAGGTTCCACATCAATGATCCATCTTCCCCTTTCTAGTTTTGACTCAGAGTCAGAACCTGCATCTGATTTAGAGGCTTTCACTTCGGCCACCAGCTACCGCTTTGAGTAGCAATTAGCAATGTTATTCCATGGGCTCTTATGGAAGTCGCACCACTTCACGGTATCCTTCTTTGTCTTTATGGTGTCCTTATTTTCTTGTGGCTTGGACTGGTTGTCCTGATACTATCCATATTTTCTTTGTCCTTTATTCTGTAGGTTAGGGCCACCCTTTCCTGGTTTTTTCTGTGAGGGGTTACCAGGCCCAAATTGTCGTGTCTTTTGTTTGAGCTTCTGCTCGATTTTGACGGCATATCGATAGGCTACACCCAAGAAAGAGATTTCCATAAATTCCATTTCGTTCTGGATGTATCTATGCAAATCAGTGCAATAATTGAGCACCATATGTCACTCTGAATCTTTGATACCCAACTTGGCGCGCAAGGTATGGAAGATATTTTTGAAATCTGGCACTGCTTGGTCTCTTTCTTACCGCAGTGTGGTCCATTTGGTATACAAGTCTTCATAACTTTTGATAGGGTAGTATTGTTCCTTAATAGTATCCCTGAAGGATTCTTAGGTGGTCGCGAATGTAAATAATGAGGGTTCATTTGTTTCATTTTTCTCAAAGAAAGTTTCCCACCAATCTTTGACATGGGGAATGGCTTTGAGGAGTGCAAAAGTAGTTTTTCTCTATTTGAAAAATTATGGACAGAAAAATACCATTCTAGTAGATTCAACCATGTGTCTACAGCATATGTGTCTATCTGACCTTCAAATATAGTAATATCGAAGCTGATTTTTACCTTGAAGGGGGCGGCACCTCCGCTCAAGGAAGATGCGTCGCCTGTTGGTAGACGTCGAAGGATTTGCGCAAAGCTATCCATCATCTCGTTCCTCTGTTGCGTGAGGGATTCCTCAAGCAACATTTTGAAAGGATCTCATGTCCCATCATATTTGTTTTCTCCTTCCATGAGAGGTCACTTGGGTGTGCGAGAGATTTTGTCCTCAAGAGAAACAATCTCGAGACCCAATTCTTTGTACCCTGACCTCGTTGGGGACATGCATTAAGACAACAATGAGAAGACCGCTCTGATACCACTGATCTAGATTTTATGAGTAGAACGAAATGAATACAAATTATTAAAAGATGCTTAACACAGAATAATAGAGATACAGTAAAATTGGTTTTCTATTTAATAAGGAAATAAGATGAAACTATAAAATGCAGCGACAAACAAGTTGTTGGAATGCTGGTGACTTATCTCTGAGAAGAGATGTTATGGTTGTGCTCATTCATAAGAAGATGATTAAAATCAGGCTTTGAAGGCCTTTTTACATTAAACAGGAATGTCAAAAACCCTAGACATCGAAAAACCTAACCCTAGGAGATGAAGCGCCAAAAGTCATGTGGGCCCCGTTTGGGTAAGTTAGTACATCAACTTCCCAGGGTTGTAACTTTTGTATATGATCTTCGTTTTAGGCGCATGATATTCCATTGGAAAGGTCTATCTGAGGACTACACATTTTGTTGTTATTTATCAAAGGTTATTATTAGTGTGGTGAGCCCTAAAAACATTGTTTAGGGCCTCAAAATGGCCCCACAAGTTAGGGACCCGAAAACTAGGAAAAAAACTGCCGAACTGGAAAACTGCCAAAATGAACCAGTTGGAATAGGTGGGAGGCCACCGAAATCCATCTGGATCACATACCCATGAAACATCGTAGTGTTGTAGTTTCTCACAATATTAATGGATTTGGACTAGCTGAGAACCGATGTCACTTTCCATAATTGGATCTGCAAGAATCCTTTAAGCATTCTTCCTCTAGACTACAAGGGGATGATATAAGGATAGAAGATACATTTCTCAAAAGGCACCACCAGGATCCAAGAATATGTCGATGACTGCCAAAATGATCCCCTCCAAAACACATCTAAATGTTTTTTGTCAAGCACATTAAATGTGCAAAGGTGTTCACTATCGATATCCGTCAATGGAATCTCTATGTCTCATGCTTATCACCAACAAACAAAATAGTTCCCTCCAGAATCCTGACACTCAAAGGTTGTCCTCGAAACTGGTACATAATAATTTCTCCGAATAGAATGATGAAGAAATCTATAAAATAGCATTTGTGGTAAAATTTGCATTCAACGAGGCTATTGCACTTGGGAATAATGAGAAAGTAGTTATCATAGAAGATAATAAAGAAAAGCAATATAAATGAGACGGAAGGTACTATGAAACAAAAAAAAAAAACAGTAATCTCTGAAATCATAAGGAGAAGCGATTGAGGATGCATAAAAAGTTATTAGAAACTTCGCCAAACCTACCCAAATCAGTTGCGGGGATGACCTTTGATGCAAATCGGAGGAGTTCATTCAAAATCATCTGATGCACATATGAGGTTGGGTGTGGGGGATATGTTTTCTCCTATTAATCCCCACACCCCCACACCCACACCCACCCTCATATATGTTTTCTCTATTATTCCCCCCATCCTCATATGAGGGTGGGGGGAATAATAGGGAAATATTAGAGAAAATGTATAATTTAGGGGGGCGGGGAAATATTAGAGAAAATGTATAATTTATTATAAATTTTATCTAATATTTCTCCCCCCCCCCACCCTCATACATCAGAGGAGTTCCCATCAAGATGCACATCAAAGGAGTTCCCATCAACTCCTTCGAAACCTAAAACGTTCTGTTTTGTAAAACGACCATAACGTTTGACTCAGATGTCCATTTTGTGTGTTCTTTATACTGTTGGAAAGGTATTTCCGAGCTCTACAAATTTTATTTATGGGTTTTCAATATGAATATCTGGTATCTTGTTGACATCCCAGGAGAACGTAGCGCCTCAATCATGAGTAGATGAACCAGGAATTGAATCCAAGGAAGTTGACTTGATATTTAAATAATTTAATGCCTCAGTTATATGTGTTCTAATGATTATTCATGATATTTTATTTGAATTTACTGTCATCTATTGTATGTTTAGTGGTACCAGGTACCAAGAAGAGGATGGTCGCACTCAGCATTCTCGTGATACAATCTACAGTTAAAGATGGTGAAGGAGAAATAACGAAAGATGTAGCAGTGATAGAGGAGTAGAAAATAAAATCGCAGGAAAATGGATGAAGAGAAGACCTAGAAATTCCATGATGATCGACTTTCAAACCTATTTGATGAATATGTTCCCATGCCTAGGTCAGTCTTCATGATGCGCGAGGCACATATGGCCAAAATCCATGACATCCCACCAGCGCTAAAAGACGAATTCAAATTGTAACTATTATATTTGTTTCTCATTATTACAAAGGGAATAAGACAAACATTGGAAGTTGAAAGGCCAACGGTCACATTGAACCTCATTAAATACTAAAATTATACCCAAAGAAGGGGATTTTGGCTCTTCAAACATTATAGACTTCGGAACTATTTTGGGAATACAATGTCAACTAAAATTGGAGAGATTTCCTTAGAGTTTTTATGTACTATTGTTGAAGCTGTTGTTATGGAGAAGCCCTCAGGGCCAACTTTTGACAGGGAGAAGGACTCGCATGTGTTGTTGTTTTGTTGCGAACTATTTCAAGAAGAATTTTTGTTGTTCACATGGGTTGTAAGAACATGATTGTTTATGGACTATTCTAATGAAATATATGTTTTCTTGCGGTATTTTCACTCTTTCTTATATTACATGTCTTGAGCGAATGAGTTATGAATGTATGAAGAAATATGACTTAGACTTTTCTTGTTATAGACATGTATGCATGCGTTTCTAGTTGTGTGCCTTCATGACAGCTATTTGATTGGGGTTTATACATACTTTAGTTTCATTACAACTTATTTTGTTAATATAGTTCCCTCCTAGCTAGGATAGGATAGATTAGAAATATATTAGACATGCATTTACATAGTCTTCATCTACATATTCTACTTGCATAACCATCCATCACTCACCATCATCAGTGGACCAAGCTGCAACCAGTAAAACCAAACCAACAATGGTTCTCGGACCAAAATCTAGATGGGTTCCCTATTCCAAATGGTGAGAGGTCTAATTGGGACTTCTTATCGGGGGTAACCCCTTACTGTTGTGGGATGATTTTGGACTCATCAATAGAAAGGTAATCCTTTTAGTGTTACAGGGCACAATCCTTCGTTTGGGAGCTCATAAATGTTATATCCTAACTTTCCCAATAATGCAACGTCTTTTATAGTAGATACATGTTCAGAAGTTCCAAATTGTGATCTCTAACTTAATTCCTGGCTTGTGATAATAAGGTGAAGGATTGAAGCGAGAAAAATATTCTTTCGAGCCTTTTCAAAAGGTTTATGCACATGGGTTTCTTATGAAATTAGAGACAAACCAAACTCATGTCAAACTTCAAGTTCAAAACAAAGCAAAATGTATTATTCAAAAGCATAAAATTCCTATGTAAAAGAAACTAGAAGTAAAGTAAGTTATCATGAAACAAAAAAAAAAAACCTAATAGAATATATGTTGGCTTTATTTAAAAGCATAAACCAAAATAAGACAAAATCTTATTCTAAAAGAAAGAATGAAAATAAAGATATGTTACTTCTACCCTAACCTATACTATCTCAACAAATGTTATGTAAAGTAATAAATACAATATGGTCATTTAGTTACCTCAATATCTATCGGGGTATCATGGCATCATGTAGGTGAATGCAACTAAGGTATCACATAATGTTTAATGGAAATAATTAAAACATTATGAAGTTGTTCCAAATAAAAAAGCATTAGATACTTACTGGTTTGAGGAAATATTCAAGCAAAAGATAACTCCAAGAAATATCCAATAATATCATCAAAACCTTTTGGCAATGTGAGAGTATTGTAAAGGAATCCAAATATAAGTGATTTACCCATTCCTGGAGATTAACTTGCGACTCTGAAGCAAATCTAGATGGAAATGCCTCTTGGATCAACTCGTTGTTTCCTTTATCATGCATGATGATGGGTTGTCTATTTGTAGTTGTTCCTCCATGGAGATCTAAAAATTATTTGGGTACATCATGCTATATCTCCTCTACCATTAGCCTATGTTAATAGAAATTAGTAGTTCCAGAGTGTAGAAGTTCAATGAATGATATATCGATGCTCAAAATCATTTCTAAAAAAAAAAAAACATAATCATCAAAAACATGGTTTTTCATGTTCAACTTTTGTTTCATTAAGTTCAATGAAAACACAATTTCTTCTTTTCTTCTAGTCGAGTATAATATTGAGAGAATTTCCTGGAAGAAGACTAGTTCATAGAATCCTTTTTGTTTTTAAGAATATGACGCGTAATCTTAAATTGGATTAAGATTCCCAAATGTAGAAAATTTCCCTTCATCATCGAACTTCAAATTTGACAAGAGATCAAATGTCCTTTTTGGTATGCCACTTGAGGGCATCAGAAGATTCAAAGGGTGATCCCATATAGAAATATCAAGAGAAGCTTGTCATGAGGCCCTCCTTCTAGTACCAATTTTTTTGATGGGTCGAAATGACCCTGGTCAACAACAGCGGTTACACCTATTGAAAAGTCCCAAGTATACCTCACACTGTTTGGAATAGGAAACCATCCGGATTCTAGTCCGATATCCATTACTGATTTTGGGGTTTACTAGTTATGGCCTAGTCCACTATTTATGGTTTTCTAAAATAAAGAATGTTTTTTTTAAACATGAACGGTTATAATTTTTATTATAAAAGTGGTTGAGCTAAGGAAAAAATATCCATGGAGTACCAAAATGCAAGATGCTTAGATGTTTCCAACAAAGGAAAAATTGTCCCAATTTTCAGAGAGCATCTTGAATTATCAAAGTTTACAAAAATATTACTGCTAACCTTCCATGTGTATACTTTTACATATGAAGAGAGTAAATACAAAAATTTGCACTACATATAAACATTCTTAACTAATTTTTGTAAATGTGTTGAACCTGCACATAATAGATCTAGCTAGAAAATACCACACACATTTGCAGAGAGAAATTGAGAGAGAAGAAGCAAGAGAGAAGAAATGGAAGAATTCTCATTAACCGTAATGAATAATGAATCATTTACACATGATATACTTTGTATAACTCAACCAATGCACACTGGAGGAGAAGTCAATGCTCCATAGTGGTGGTATAGAGTGATCTAGACACACACCAGCAGTAACAGAAGTAAATTGCCACCTAGTCTAGTCTCTCAGGAAGTTACGGGAGTGAACTACCACCTAGTTGAGTTAACTAGTCTACCAGTCTTCAGTTAACTGACTGAAATAGAGTGAAGTGAGGAGAAGATCATGGAATCATGGGTAATGTGCAAGTCTAGTGATGATACTAAGGCTAATGCACATTACTTGGTGATGATCCCAATGTTGCATGGTGACAAAACCAATGCAGCATCTAGACTCAACTCAACAAGTCAAACTGAAGTGAAAATTGAAGATAATATTCTCCCTAGAGGAATATTCTTCCTAAAATATCGGAGATTGGATAATGACTAATAAACAAGAAAAAACCTTAGGAAAAAGAAATCCTAGGTGTGTGTGAAGCAACTCCAACACCCTCCCTGAACATCACTATGGTTAAAATAAAGAATGGATCCCGATAACGAGGCCATGCTAGGTACCCAAATTCAAAAGATACACTGAAATAAAATGAGGAAAGTGGGAACCCCCCCCCCCTCAAGGTAAAATGTATGTAAAAAGAAGAACTACAGTTGCTAGGCAACTATGTCCTTCACTCCAAGACGACTTTACAGATAATGGAACTTATGCTTAGTAAAGGTCTTGGTGAAGATGTATGTCGTCTGTTCTGCTAAAGGACAGAATTGTAGGTTGATGATCCCCTTGTGTACTAAGTATCAGATATAGTGTAGGTGGATCTCGATCTGCTTCATCCGCTACCTCTGAACTGGATCTCTGCATAACTTCATAGTGCTCTGGTTGTCACACTAGATGATGATCGGCCGATGAAACTGAATTCCCAACTCAGTGAGAAAATGTTGTAGCCACATAGCCTTAATGGTTATGTTAACTACCCCTCTATACTCTTCCTCGGCTGAAGATAGAGAAATAGCAATGTTGAAATATTATAACTGCAAAGAGTATTTTATTTATTATTGAGTTATTATTCATTAGAKCAATCCCCTTTTGTGGATTGATCATGTCGGGTATTGTAACTGACCAAATGCCCTTTTGCAGATTGGTCAAACCCTAAATATATTATGAAAATTGAGAAGTYGGCCCCCAGGCCATTTAAAGTGGTTTTAACCACTCATAAGACAAGTTGGTCCTGCCCAGTGAAGAGACACMTTTCCAGCACCTGTCAGTTTGTACAAATAAAGGAAGACAACGCCTCATTTGATCACTCACTCATTTGTTCACTCAGTGCGCAAGTTTGGTAGTTGCAGTTGGAGAAGAAGGAAGAGAGAGGTGCATTACTCAGTASAGGATATTCTCTAGTGTTTAGTTTATTGTCTTGGCATTGTATTAGCTATATATATTAAGGAAGTTTTTGTTGGGTTTTCTCCCCCATGAGGGTTTCCCAGGATAAATCTTGTGTATCTTGTGATTGTGTTTCTCTCGGTGATCCTATATATGCTATGGTTATCTAGTAAATTGAAAATAAACCTAATAATAGATGAAACCTTAACATGGTATCAGAGCTAAGCTAAAGAGAGCATCTTTCACTAGATAAAGAAAAACGTCATTGTTGTCGTACAAGAAAATTAGGGCTTTTTATTGAAGAGGAATTTCAGCCTAAAAATCTTCTAGAAAAGTGTGCCCTATCCTAGGTAACTCTATAGCACCTTCAACACACTTTTTTAGTGGGTAGAACTCTCGAAAAGTGAAACCCTAGTTTTCACCGGTGCCAGAAAATCAGGAAACTAGAACCAGTACCAGAAGTACCAATCCAGAATTCCATTGGTCAAGTTTGAAGGAGAAAAATTTGGATTTTCTGAAATCTAACTGCACCAGGATACTCGCCTCAGCCAAACGCACCTCCTGGTAAGTACAAAATTAAATTTTGAGCATTTTCAATTTTTGGTCATTTTCCTAGCTCTAGGTAAAGATGTCTGCAAGCACTAAGCTTGTTGACAAGCTAGAAGGTGTGGAAAACTTTTGTGCCTAGAAATATAGGATTGCGCTCATTCTTGAAGAGAATGACCTAGCAAGATTCATTAAAGAAGATGTACCAGAACCTACTGATGTTGCAGATAAAGAAAAACACCAAAAGGACACAATTAGGGCGAAGAGAATCATTGCAGATTATATTAAAGATCACTTGATTCCTCAAGTGGCTTCAAATAAGACTCCAAAAGAAATGTTTGATGCCCTAACCAAATTGTATGAAGGAAAGACCATTAATCGAAAGATGAATCTAAGAACTCAACTCAAAAGTAAAAGGATGCATAAAGGAGAAACAATTCAGGAAGACTTCTCCAGATTATCACAATTCAAATAATAGCTAGAAGTAATTGATGATACTATAGATCAAGATGAAATTATAACGACAGCCCTTAATGGTATCATAAGACCTTGGGATGCATTCATCTAAATTATTTGTTCCAGAAAGGAGAAACTACACTTTGATAGTCTTTGGGAAGAATGTGTTCAAGAAGAAGCAAGAGTAGCTAACCAAGAAGCATTACTATCAAGAGATGAATATCAAGCCCTAGCTACTCATACTAAAGGAGAATGAAAGAGGTCTTACTTCTATAAATAAACTCATAAGGAGTCTTACCCCCCAAACAAATTCATACATAAAGAATCTCACCCACCAAGGAGATTCTAGAAGTTTCAGAAAGGTCAAAGAAGATAAAAAGATTTCTCATCTTACCAACGTTATCATTATGACAAGATGGGACATATTGCTAAGAATTGTCCAGCTATATGAGAATAATACAAGAAGAGAAACAAGAGGCACCATGCCCATACAGTTGAAGATGAAGATCCACCCACAAAGATGATAAAAGAACAGATTGAAGACTATGTCTTAATCTCTTCCCTCTCAAGATCAATATCACCTAGTGAGGACACTTGGCTCATAGACAGTGGTGCTTCCAAGCCCATGATAGGTCAAAGAGACATTCTCTCTTTCCTTATAGAAAAGAAGTTTCCCCAGAAAGTTACACTTGGAGATGATTATCAATACCCTATCAAAGGAGTAGGAGAATCAAATTACAAACTTGATTCAGGGACCCCAATGAAGATGAAGGATGTACTATATGTATCAAGTTTGACAAAGAACTTACTTTCTATCTCAACTTTAGAGAATAAAGGCTTCAAAATTGATTTCATATATGGAGAAGTTCTTATGTGGCCCAAAGGAAAAATCATGGAAGAAGAAATTGTTATTGGAAAAGAATAAGGTGGCTTGTATAAGCTAAAGGGTCACTCAGAAGCAGCCTTGAGAAATTCCATTGAGAATTCATGTTAACTTTGGCATAGAAGACTAGCTGACCTCAACTACAAGGCATTACCATATGTAAGCAAGGTAGTCACAGGTCTACCAGAATTCAAGGTTGACCATGAAGGTGTGTGCAACGGATGTGCACAAGGAAAGAACATCAAGAACCCTTTCACAAAGAGAGATAGTAAAGCAAAAGAAGTCTTAGAGATCATTCACTCATATGTATGTGGCCCAATGCCATCAACCTCCATCAGTGAGTATGTGTATTATGTGTCTTTTATTGATGACTGTTCTCGCAAAACCTAGGTTTACCTTTTGAAATCAAAAGATGAAGTGTTCAGTAAATTCAAGGAATTCAAAGCCTTGATAGAGAATCTCTCTAAAACAAAGATCAAGATACTCAAGTCAGATAATGGAGGATAATACACTTCAAAAGAGTCTGCAAACTTTTTCAAAGATGTCGGGATCAAGAGGGAGCTCACCACTCCCTACAATCCTCAACAAAATGGTCTAGCAGAAAGAAAAAATAGAACTATAATGGAAGCAATAAAGATTATGATCCATGATCAAGATCTTCCAATGCACTTATGGGTAGAATCAGCAAAAACAACAATATATGTACAAAACCGATTGTCCCATAGTGCACTTGGGTTCAATACCCCTGAAGATATTTTTTATGGAAAGAAGCCAGAAGTAAGCCATATCAAAATATCTGGATGTCCAATATTTGTACACATTCCGAAAGAGAAGAGAACCAAGTTGGATCCTTCGGGAAAGAAGGGAATATTTGTTGGATACTATGAGGTGTCCAAGGCCTTCAGAGTTTATATACCAGGTTACCATCATATTGATATCAGCATGGATGTAACCTTTGATGAAGATGCAGCACTCAAGAAATCAAGAATATGTCAGCTTGAAGAAGTATATGAAGAAGAACATGTGGTTCCCAGAGTTGTAGAACCAGTGAGGGAAGTCATAACTTCCCCTGATGAGGATATTCTAGAAGATCATGACATAATAGAATCTCAAGAACCTCCCTAGATGACGATCTCCCACAAGAGAAATCTAGCATGGGCAAGGGAACTTATTCAAGATGGAGAGAAGTATGGTTCCCCTGAAGGAACCATGAGACAAGTCAAGAAACCCAAGACATTCTCTAGTTATATGGCTTTGATGTGTGATCTCTTAGAGAAGAATCCTACTTGCTTTGAAGAAGCCATTCAGAATAAATAATGGGCAGATGCCATGACAGAAGAATACCAATCCATTATAAAGAATGGTGTATGGGAAATAATTCCCACACCGAAGAGTAAGGATGTGGTATCTTCCAAATGGATTTTCAAAATAAAACATGTTGTTGAAGGAAGTATTGAGAAATATAAAGCAAGGTTTGTTGCTTGTGGATTTTCTCAAAAGGAAGGAATTGACTATGAAGAGATGTTTGCTCATGTAGTCAAATACACTTCAATCAAAACCATCATAGCTCTTACAGCTAAGATGAAGTGGAAGTTACACCAGATGGACGTGAAAACAACTTTCTTGAATAGTGTTATTGAAGAAGAAGTGTATATAGAACAACCTCAAGGGTTTGAAGTTGAAGATAGGAAGACTCATGCCTGTAAGTTGAAAAGGCACTATATGGATTGAAGAAATCTCTTAGCACTTGGTATGGAAGGATCGACAATTTCCTAATGAGCCTGGAATTTACCAAGATTAAAGTTGATTCTAACCTTTACTTCAAGGTTATGAATGATGAGACTGTTATATTGTTTTTGTATGTGGATGACTTATTCTTAACTGGAGAAGAAAATCTCATCATTGATTGTAAGAAGAAGCTCGCTGCAAAATTTGAGATGAAAGACCTTGGTCTAATGCACTATTTTTTAGGTCTTAGGTCTAGCAGAGCCCAAAGAAGATCTTCCTTAACTAGGGGAAGTATGTAGTTGAAATACTGGAGAGATTTGATATGTTGGAGTGAAAATCCATGAATACACCCATGGAAACAAAGTTGAAGCTCTTGGTTGACACTTCGTCGGAATTGATTGATGCTACGATGTACAGATAGATCATTGGAACGTTGATGTATCTGACGAACACCATGCCAGATTTATTTTTTGTTGTGAACACCTTGAGTCTATTTCTGGTAGAGCCCAGACGTGTTCACCTAGTTGTTGTAAACATGTGATGAGGTACCTTAAGGGTACATTAGATTGTGGTCTCAGCTATAATGGAGATCATGACTTCAGACTGAGTGGTTAGACCGATTCAAATTGGGTTGGAAGTGCCTCTGATAGAAATATCACTTCGGGATGTTGTTTTAGTCTGAGGTCATCCATGATCCCATGGCACAGTAGAAAGAAATCAAGCATTTCTCTCAGCACAACAAAAGCATAATACGTTGTTGAATGTTCCACTAGTTGTGAAGCCATATGGCTTCAGAAGTTGTTGACAGGTCTATTCGATCTGGAGATGGAAGCAACTATGATCCTATGTGATAACCAGAGTTGCATAAAGATGACAGAGAACCATATGTTCCATGACAAGTCAAAATACATAGAGATCTAATATCATTACATCTATGATATGGTGCAGAGAGGAGCCATAAACATCCATTATGTTGGCATGGATGAACATGTTGTTGATGTGTTGACCAAGCCTCTATCTCGTGTAAATTTTTAGCACTTTCGAGATAATCTTGGTGTAGTCTGAAATGACCTCCCTCGAAAGGGGGACTAGTGTTGATGCCAGCCTAGTTCTAAAGATTTCCATCTTTGTGCTGATGTTGTTGTGATTCTAGCCTCATGTTAAAGATTTAGAGCTTCGTGTTGATATTGTTGTGATGCCAGCCTCGTGCTGAATATTTCCATCTTCATGCTAATGTTGTTGTGATGCCAGCCTTGTGTTGAAGATTTCCATCTTAGTGTTGATGTTGTTGAGATTCCAGCCTCGTGCTAAAGATTTCCAGCTTCGTATTGTAGTTGTTGAGATGTCAACTTTGTGCTGAAGATTTCTTGCCTAGTGTTGATGTTGATGATGCTCCAACCTTTGGGTTTTGATTCAATTGTTGTTGTTGATTCTCCAGCCTTCATGTTGTGATGTTTTTGTTGTTGATGATGCTCCAGCCTTCGTGTTGTGATACTATTGTTGTTGATGTTGTATCAGCCTTGTGTTGTTATTAATGATGATAATGTATTAGTGTTATACTAATCCATGTTGATGCCATTCCAGCTCCCTGTTGTAGATAATGATATTGATGATGAGAAAAAATTTCGATGATTTATAGATATGCCGGTCAGTGGTCCAGATGTTGTAGATGTTGTTGATGTTGTTTCCCTCTCTCTCTCCTGATGTTGTTGTAGAATACCCTTCTTGTTAAGGGGGAGTGTTGAAATATTGTAACTGCAAAGAGTATTCTATTTATTGTTGAGTTATTATTCATTAGATCAATCCCCTTTTGTGGATTGATCATGTCGGGCATTGTAATTGACCAAAACCCCTTTTGAAGATTGGTCGAACCCTAAATATATTATGCAAATTGAGAAGTCGACCCCTAAGCCATTTAAAGTGGTTTTAACCACTCAGAAGATAAGTCGGCCCTACCTAGTGAAGAGACACCTTTCGAGCACCTGCCAGTTTGTATAAATAAAGGAAGTTAGCGCCTCATTTGATCACTCACTCATTCACTCACTTAATGCACAAGTTTGGTAGCTGCAGTTGGATAAGAAGGAAGAGAGAGGCGCATTGCTCAGTAAAGGATATTCTCTAGTGTTTTGTTTATTGTCTTGGCATTGTATTGGTTATCTATATTAAGGAAGTTTTTGTTGGGTTTTCTCCCCCATGAGGGTTTCCCATGATAAATGTTGTGTATCTTGTGATTGTGTTTCTCTCAATGATCCTATCTATGCTATGGTTATCTAGTAAATTTAAAAGAAACCTAATGATATTTTAAACCTTAACAAGCAGCCTGCTTCTTGCTCAACCAACAGATAGGCCCAGAACCAAGACTAAGTGAGTAACCAGATGTGGACTTGTGATCAATGTTATTGCCAACCCAATCAAAATCAGTGAACCTGATGAGATATAATGTAGAGTCTGTTTCATAATGAATCCCAAAGGTGATGGTGCCCTGTACATATCGAATGATATGTTTTGCAGCCTTTCAATGTGGCTCATGTGACTCTTACATCAACCTAAAAACTGCACCAACTACATAGGAGAGGTCTAGTCTGAGGTGTGTGAGATACAACAAGCTCCCCACTAGTTGTTTGTATAGTGTGATGTCAACCAGTGGAGTGTCCCTTCCATCCTCAAGTTTGACTACTAATAGGAATGGAGTCAGAGAAAACTTGTACTATGTCATGTGAATTATATCAAGGAGATATCGTGCATACTTGGCCTGAGACAGTTTGATGCCTAGTGTATCCTGACTGATCTCGAGTCCAAGGAAGAAGTGTAGTGGACCCATGTCCGTCATCAAAAAATTGAACTCATGTAGAATCCTCTTGACTACAACAATCACTAAAGTCGAGAAATCGGTGATCAGCAAATCATCAACATACAGAACTAAGAGTAGAAGTGAATCAACCGTCCTGAGCATGTAGACATTCAAGTCTTATTTACAACATACAATTTTTTGTGACAATAGGTAGGAGTCCATCTTGGCATACCATGCCCACGGATCCTACTTGAGGCCATAAAGAGACTTCCTCAGTCGACAGACCAAAGATGAATCCTGCATAAATCCCTAGGGCTACTCCAAATAGATCTCCTCAGAGAGATCACCATGAAGAAATGCATTCTTCACGTCCATATGATGGACTTCCCATCCCTTAGCCGACACAATGGAAAGGGACAAACATATGGAATCCATCTTCGCTACTAGAGCGAAGGTCTCATCATAGTCAATTCCATGCACCTGTTGAAATCATTTGGCAACAAGCTTGGCTTTGTATCTGCTATTATGTCCATCCATTGCATTCTTGGTTCTATAGAGCCATCTGTATTTGACAAGTTTCCTTCCAGAAGGAAGGGGAACCAAATCCCAAGTCTGGTTCTAGAGGAGGGATTTGTACTCCTCCTGCATGGCATATTCCCAAAAGGGATTTCCAGTAGCCTCACCATAAGAATATGGATCTGAAGACTGAACCAAGAAAATATTCCTGGAGGGAAATGGTTCAGTGGAAGTGAGTGAAACAGGAGGCTCCTCGAAATCAAATTGAGTCCTCCTAGTATCGGTTGTATCACCAACAAGATCCCCTGCATCCTGAAGAGTAGTTTTTTCCCACTTGGGCCTCTACTCTGGCTCTGCATATGCATATGGATGCTCTGACTCTGCATCTAACTATACTGACTATGTATCTGGATCATCTAATTCCTCTGAATTAGAACTCTCGTCTGAAGAATATTCAGCATGTGCATGCTCATCATCTCAGACAGGTGGAAGAATGAAGGTGTCTGCATGCAGCTGTTGAGGTACATGCGACACACTTTCCTCGAATTGGACACTTCAGTCAATGATGAGCCGGTCTGAGGCAAGATCAATAATTTTGTATCCCTTCACACCGTCAGGGTATCCAACAAAAATACACTCAATGCTCTATGGATCAAATGCCTTCCTCTTTTCAGAGGGAATCTGGGCCCATACATGTGAACCAAAAATATGAAAGTGGGTCACTTATGGTTTAAGGCCGCTCCAAGCCTCGTAGGGGGTCTTATCCTTGAAAGATCTATGGGGAGATTTGTTTTGGATGTAGGTTGCACAATTAAGTGCTTCGGCCCATAGTCTATGTGGTAGTGACTTTGCATGTAGCATCCAATACGCCATATCTTTTAGAGATTTGTTTTTCTGCTTAGCAACTTTGTTTTGTTGCGGAGTATAGGGAACTGTGTGTTGCAACTGAATCCATGCCTCATGAAAAAAATTCTGGATCTCGTGACTGACATAGTCTCCCCCATTATCATTTCGGAGGACTTTGATTTTATTTCCTGACTGTGTCTCAACCAGGGCTTTGAAATCTTTGAGGTGTTGAAAGATCTCAGATTTTTGCCTGAGAAAGTAAATCCATGTGAAACATGAAAAATCATCAACAAAAATGAGAACAAACCTTTCTTTGTTGATTCATGGATGCATAAAATGACCCATGAGGTCACTATGGATCAGATCTAAAGGAGAGGAAGCTCTATGAGTCTTTCCTTTGTCGAATTTCTCTTGAGGGTGTTTTCCAAGAACACATCCCTCACAGATTCCTTTGGAGAAATGAATGTATGGTATACCATCAACCAATATTTTCTTGCTAAGTTGTTTCATATATCTGAAATTAAAATTCCCAAACCTTTTGTGCCATATCCTACTACTTTCATCAACATGGGTAAGCAGTAAAGCAGAATCTTGTTCAATAAATTCAGAAAATGTATACAATCTAGATTGATGATTTACGTCATCGGTAGCAACCCTGGAATTGGTTTGCATGTCATATATGTCCACTGCATTTGGTGTGAATATGACTTTCTTTCTGGTGTCAGAATTATTCATATGATACATAGAAAGAACATTGACGAAAATTTTGGGAACGTGCAGCACATTCTCGAAGCTTATGTTGGTGAGTTCAATCATTCCTTTCTCAGTGACCTCGACTGGAGAGTTGTCCCCCATCAGAATAGGAGGACCTTTGCATGCATCCAATGAAGAATAGACTACTTTTTTGGCATCCATATGATGTGATGCTCCTGAATCTACAATCCAAGCATCGGGAGAGGAGTTGATGGAAATCAAGGCATGGCTAGAATTGCCTTTCTTGGGATTTTGATCTTCTCGCTTCTTCTTCTTGGCACCCTCGGGGATGCGATCTCCAAGGTTGTTTTGTTGAAGTATTTGAGTCATTCTATCTATTTTTTTCTACATGCATGTGTATTCTTGATGGAATCCTTTATGGCAGTATGTGCATTTCTCCCCTTTTCTTCCCTTTCCACCTTTGTATCCGGAGGCATCGATGAAGGGTTTTGAGTACCCTTCCTTCTTCAGATTTGCATGAGATTTAATTTTGTATTTGTCTTTAAATTTATGATATTGATGGCTTCCATATTTCACAGTAAGTGCATGTGCCTTTGGGCCTTTGATTTTTCCCATGTTGATGAGCTTGGTTTTCTCTTGTGTCGGGGATTCGATAAATTCCTCAAGAGAAGGCATCTTCTAGGTGGCTTCGGAGGTGAATTTGACTAAATGGAATGTGGATACGAACACAGAGAATTCAGGACCAATCTTGGAGAGAATGGTGGGAATCGTTTGTTTCTCCTCCTGAGATTTATCAACCCCGCAAGCTTTGAGTTGCGACAGTAAATCCTTGAATTTTGTAAAGAAATCTTGGAGATTTTCGAAGATTTTTGGATCCAATGTGAGAAATTCCACCTCGAGCATGTGTCCCCTTATCTCATCCCATTTTCCAAAGATCCCTTCCAAGGTGGTCCAAGCTTAATTGGGGGTTTTATAGAAAGATATGTGAAAAAGGAGATCAAGAGAGATGAGACTGCAAATTGTTCTGAATGCTTCATCCATTCGATTTAGATACTTGGATTTTTCTATGGATGATGTCAGTTTTGTGTTTATATTCAAGGTTAACCTGTACAATCCTCTGGTTCAGATATGTATGATTATTCTCTCCTTCCATGCAAAGTAATTGTAAGGTGTAAGAATGAATTATTTTGGGAATTCCATTTTTTCGTTGTCTTCAATCTTTGGTACCTGAAAAAAAATTTGGTGTAGCTTTTGCTTAGCAGCATGTCAACTATGATACCATGTAATGTGTTGAACCTACACATAATATATCTAGCTAGAAAATACCACACACATTTGACGAGATAAATTGAGAGAGAAGAAGCAAGAGAGAAAGAATGGAAGAATTCTCATTAACCGTAATGAATAATGAATAATTTACACATGATATACTATGTATAACTCAACCAATGTGCACTGGAGGAGAGGCCAATGCGCCATAGTGGTGGTCTAGAGTGATCTGGACACACACCAACAGTTACGGGATTAAACTTCCACCTAGTCTAGTCTCTCAGGCAGTTACGGGAGTGAACTGCCACCTAGTTGAGTTAACTAGTCTATCAGTCTTCAGTTAACTAACTGAAATAGAGTGAAGTGAGGAGAAGATCAGGGAATCATGGGTAATGCACAATTCTGGTGATGATACCAAGGATAATTCACATTTCCTGGTGATGATCCCAATGTTTCATGGTGACAAAACCAATGCAACATCTAGACTCAACTCAACTAATCAAACTAAAGTGAAAACTGAAGAGAATATTCTCCCTAGAGGAATGTTCTTCCTAAAATATAGGAGACTGGATAATGACTAATAAACAAGGAAAAAACTTAGGAAAAATAAATCCTAGGTGTGTGTGAAGTAACTCCAACAAACTCTATATCTACCATAGTCGGAGAATCCTCCACTAGCACTGGTGTTGAGTCTGGTCAGAGTCATTGTGATTGAATGACTTCGCAAGATGCCATCGATCCCACTGAGGGAGGTGAATTTGGATGAGTTGGAGCTTCATGGAGCATGTTATGTCCTTGTCTTTGAAGAGAGCGGAATTGGGCTGCGTGTTTGTTAACTTCTCTCATAATAATAATTTCTTTGTTGTGATGCTCCTCACATTCTTGAAAATGTTGTTGCAACTAGGCGTTGGAAGCTCTAAGGTTGTCCAAATGTTGTTGTTGTAGCTTTGAGTTATCCTCTAATTTTTCCATCTTACACTATACACAGTCGCACGGGGGGGATTGTGATGCCACATAATTGGAATTAATCGGGGTTCTGCAAATCGAAATTGTGTATAGAAGTTGAAGTTATGGATCTGAAAAAGAAGGTTGGTGCTAGATAAGTCTCCAACAAATGCATTGTCAATACCCAGATAAAAAACATGTCCCAATATCACCACATGCTCTAAGGGAATGTATGGAATTATTACCGAGAGAGGGAGGTTAATTCTCTTTGTACTCACGACGGAGGAATGAATTCCCATGCTCATGCGAAAATTGACACAGAAATGGCCGAAAGCCATGAAACTGTTGCGTCTGGAGTGGAATGAAAATAAAATCCCATATGTCGACATTGAGATGATGCAACAAACTTTAAATCGCCCCATGCAAGGAGGATTGGACAAGTATTATTGAGGTAGTGGGTCTCGCGGGACGGTGATAGAGAGAACACCAGATGTCAAATTTACTCTTAATGCTCCATTAATATGAGCACAAGGGGGAAGTGGGGTCACGTCCCTCCCATAACCAAAAATATTTTCCATTGTACCTTTGATCCCACCTTTGCTCATTATTCTTTGAGAAATGTTATTGTTTGTATGCATTAAACTATGGTAGGTGGATTGTATGTGACTCTCCATCGATTCGAGCTTCCCCTTGCTTCAATTTTCTTGCAAATTTGGCTTGAGTGTCTGCTTGTCCATTTAGACCTCAGAGAATGTGAAAATATTCCACACCTTAAAAAAAAATCCCCTCATTATGTATTATGTTTCAAATTCCTTACAAATTTGTTTGCAATTGTTTGCTAATTTGGCGCAGGCCCTTTATGATCATCTTGAAATCTCCCATGACAAGGACTCACATAGATGGATGTTCCTCAATTAGTGCCATACCCATGTAGATGGATAGGATCTCAACATGAGTATTTTTGTAGTTCCCAAACCCCACGCATAATCTACTACCTTTTGTCCTTCGAGGTAAAAATTACCCCCCCCCCTCACATGTCACCCCTTAAAATAACAAACGTTATGCAACTAATATAAGATGCAAATGAATGCATCCAAACATGAATAAGAGTAACTAGGAAGAAATCACAAAACCACACATGTTATTGTTAATGACCCATGAATTAGTTCGCTAAGAATAAATACAAGAATATAAGTAAATGATTGCAAACCTAGAACAATCCATCATTAAAACAACCATTTGCATTCCTATACATACAGATTCAGACAAATAGTTATAGAGAATAGAAATAAGAATGCAACAACTACACATAAGAATAATCTACAATGTGAGATACATTCTTACACAACTCCAACATTGAAAAAAAACAATAGAATAGTCCATAGCACATATATAAATAAAAGAGCAGAGAAGTCGGATCTTTGTGGATGTAGCCCCAGGAGGGGGTGAACCACAGTAAACCTTGTGTTATGTGTGATTGTTAATGAATGCTTTTACTATTATGTTAATCATTATCTCAAGAATGAATGGTTAAAACTAGTTATAACAACATGCATACCTAGGTTTAAAGATGAATGAATCCTATAGGTAGATGAATGATTAATGATGATGATGTATACGGAAAAGAAGCCAACCATGATCCCCACTCATTCCTAGACTGCAAACACCTAAGTATTGCAGTCTCCCATAAAATTTATCTTGGGTGAGACTGCATTGTGCATCCTATGCGCAGCGTTGACTTTTGGTTTACCAAGGGGGCAATATTTTTTAGGGTTTTGTTGGAAACCTATTTGAGATCAGAACCTGGGTCAGCCTAAAATACCAACAAATGGTTATGCTGCCAGCTAGAACTGCATAGGATTGAGTAGATGGGATCTGTGGAAGAAAAGCGTGAAGCATTAAAGTATAGAATGGAATGTTCAGGCCATGGAATCCAACGAAGGTGGAGATTGAAAGATGGTTGAGGACAAAAGAAATCAAATTTGCACAGAAGGACAACAGAAACCCTAAGTTGACACCATGCAAATATCTCCCCAAATACATGTTTGGCGACTTGCATGAGGTATTTTTCTGCGATTTTCGACATCTATTGCAGGAGTGGCTATTAAGGTTGAAGTACAACCACCCTACAAATCACATCAGACAACTAGAGTGGCATCATGTGGAGATCGTTCAGTTACAACAAGTTAATAACAAATTCACGCGCACAGTATATTTCTAGTTAAACAGTATTGTTGTGGGGTTTATCACTGAATTCATAGTAGATACCGTGAAGTCCTACACTGTTGCAGAGTAGGATTTTTTGAAAGGACCCAGAGGTAGGCACATCAGATTTTTGTATACTTCAATCAAGATTTTATTGTATGACAAAGGGATGATGACCGTGGAATCAGACAACTAAACTTCCCTACGCACATGGGGGAAGGGGGGAAGCAATGACAGGAGGTTGAGATATGGACAGGGAGATGGATAAGGGAAAGAAGAAGGAAGTCATGGACCCAATCATGATGGAAGAGGACCAGATAAAGAAGATAATGGAAAAAGTTGGAAAGACACGCAGAAGAAGACCTTACCAATATAATATGAATAACAAGAAGAGAGTTATAGCCGACAGAGAGGGCTTAGTGAGCGATGAAGAAGAGGTAGAGGATATATGGGTTGTGGATAATGTTGAGGAAATATTGTGTGCAACATACAAAAGGAAAACAAGAAGTCCAAGGTTAGGAACAGAAGGCAGAACTCTAATCTAGATCACCGTCATTGTGGAACCTACAACCCCATGTGTGACTAATACACCCGAAAGAAAATGACCATTTAGACAACTAAATTTTAATGGAAGAAGAGCAACATGACAGGGGTCCAATAAAGGAAAATCAACTGGGGGAGTAAGTTCATGAAGTAATAGTCAATTATCTACACTGAGCGGAGGCAATAGTTCATCACAGTTCAAAATGGCAGGACAAGATCCCACGATTAGATTACCAGAATTTCAGGGAGAGGCATCATAGGACCCTGAAAAGCATTTATTCATCTGTGAGAAGATCTGGGAAGCAAAGAAGATCACATATGAGGATACAAATCTCGCGCAGTTATCTATCACACTAAGAGACCACAAGCTGGACTAGTACATGAGCCTGGATGTAAATAGTCCACGGGGAGTACCAAAGAGAATCACAGACGTGAAAAAACTATTAATAAACGAGTTTCAGAAGCCAAGATCAAAAGACCAGTACATGAATGAAATGATTTAAATCAAGGATAAACTAGGTGAGTTTGTTTGGGATATTGATCATAGGTTCAAACATTTGAAAGGTAAGTTGAAATATGCAATTACTGACATGCAACATAGGTACTTATTTATGAACTCATTGTTACCACACTTGAAGTATCCTTTGAGACAACAGAAGTTCCAAAATTAGGAAGAGGCTCTACAAGAAGCCCTGCAAATGGAAGAGAACCAGTATCAACAGATAGATCTAGCAATAGAGGAGCTGAAGGAGGATTTGAATAATATGACATTTCAACTTAACCAGAGTAAGGGAAAAGAGAAAAGAGAAGTTGTTTGGTGTACACTATGCAAGACAGAAGGACATCATAAGAACGAATGTCCAACTTTTGCGCAGTACTTGGAAACATAGGTGTTGAACCCATTGCCAAAAGGAGGACCATGGTGCAATAATTTAAAGATGCATGGGTATGATCCATATCATTATCCAATGATGCAGAAGTATAAGACAGTACCAAAAATTTCATATTGCAATCTTTGCAAATTAGTGGGTCGTGATGATAAATATTGTAGAACGCTAGAACTAATGAGAGAAAGAACTTCAAAAACATATAGGGTGCAAGAAGAGATGATGACATGGAAAGATGCACCTCAATTCAGCCAAGTTCCACCACCATACAACCATATGAACCCATAGTACAACAATACGCAATCTCAGTACAACAACGTGCAACCATAGTATAACCCCATGAAGTATAACCAAGTACCCCAATACAACGCACTGCGAGGAGATCGAGGTGGATACGGAGGTGGAGGACGAAGCAGAGGAGGATATGGAAAAGGCATAGGACTAGTAGTGTGCCACAACTTCCAACAACTAGGACATTATGCAATGGATTGTCCACTTCCACCAAAGAAATGTATGTACTTTCATGCAACAGACCATGACATAGAAAATAGCCCAACACTCTTGGGAAAAATTCAGGAAAAAAGGAACCAAAACAACCAGAATGTCCAGTGGATTTTTGTAGAAGACAGGGATGATGGGGAAACCATCAATATAGTCACTCGAGGAGGATTCAAGACATGAGCTGATGTAGAAAAACAAGATCCAACTCAACACCAATGGGTCAAGAAAAAAACTGAGCCACGGAAGCAGTTTGACACGCAGAAAGAAAAGGAAAGATTAAGGAAGCCAGACAAGAGCTTCTCAAACAAAATGTTACATCTACATCAGTTGCGCAACAAACTCAAGATCCACCAATGTATGATATGTCATCTTCAATGGACCATACCAGTAAAGGACAACCTTTAGAGAAAGTAAGTACCATAAAGACTTTTTTGCAATCCTGTGTTAAGTTATTGAATGTTCCATCATCTATTAAGGTCTTACCAAATCTGCTAGAAAGATGCAACATAGAGGTAAAAGAGAAGTTAGAGAAAAAAACAGACAATCATCCCCATACATGAAGAAGGACAAGCAGATAATTCAAACTAAATGCCAACATTGGGGATTTCAACATGGGAGATATTATACTGGATTTAGGCTATGAAGTAAATGTATTGCCTAAGAATACATGGAAGTGTATGGGAGAACTCACATTAGGCTATTCACCTATCTAGTTGAAACTAGAAAATCAACACAGAGTGTTACCAATTGGAAGTATTCAAGTTGTGACAGTAGATTTGGATGGAGTGCACACTATGGCATATTTTGAAGTGATAGAGATAGTATATGGCACAACACCTTACCCATCATTACTTGGATTGGATTGGGAATTTGAAAACCAGGCCATGATCAACCTGAAGACAAGGAAAATAAATTTTGAATCAGGGGAATATAGATTTATTTCACCATTGGATCCTTCAGAAGGAGAAAGGTTTATAGAGGTGACTTGTTTGGACCTGGAAAAAATAAACCAGTTGTATAGAAACATAAAGTGAGAAGAGTATTATGTCAAACCAACTTCAGATAGGGTACTCAATTGGAGAAGCATTACATCATGTGCTTCGGACTCGGACATAGGTTTGGAGAATTGGCAGCAGAGACTACATGAAGTCTCCATAAGAAGGTGCGCAAGAATAGACTGCGCAGTAAGATGGTCGGGTACAGAGATAAGGGAACCTCCCAGTTTTCATGGGCTAAATGACTTAGAGGAATTCTTAAAAGAATATGAAAAGAAGGTTTTGGAAAATCAGAGGCTCCTAGCCCTAGATATTTCACTCAAGGAAACACCTGCAAGATGGTGGGGTGTGCACAAAGAAACAATTCAGGACTGGCATCATTGTAAACGACTAATGCGCATTAGATTTGGTGTAGAACAGGGGAGAAATTAAGTGTAGAAGTATGATGGGAGAAGAACACGAGTTGAACACTTGGAGAAGTGTAAAACATAATGGAAATGACACCACCAAAGGAATGGACTCATCACTTTATTCATACATTGGAAGGGATCCCAGGGAACTAATACATAGACTAGGATATGCGCAGAGGCATTACAAAATGGACAAGATTACAAAAGAATTTTGTAGTAACCTTCTCATTCAAGCATGAGAACCCCAACATTGATTGAGCGTTGAAGTTGATAAGGGGAGTGATATTTTTTGATGAAACAGAGGTCAAAATCATGAAAGAATATCAACAACAGAACAAAGAGACGGTCAAATAGTTACTCTCATGTTATCATGTCGAAGAGGAAGCACCAGATGAAGATGATCCACACAACATTTAGATCACCGAGATTGAAGGAGAGAGAGAGGTGGAAGGTCCATATCTGGAGTCAGAGGCATTTGCTGCTAATCAAAGTTAATAAATTTAACATTGGGACGAACAACAATCCTAAAATGGCAATTATTGGAGACTACTGGGATGAGCAAACATTATAAAGGATAACAAAGTTACTACGTGAATACAGTGACTTGTTTCCAACAACCTTTACAGAGATGAAAGGCAGAGCAGGGGAGCTAGGTGAGATGAAGATAGCCCTCAAAATTGAGGCTAGACCTGTCAAACAGAGACCTTACAGGTCGAATCCAGTGTATAAGTAGAAAGTGGAAAATAGAAATTGACCAAATGTTGGATGCTTGCATTATAGAACCAGTAGAGGAATCTGAATGGATCATTCCCATGGTAGTCTAGGAAAAGAAGCAAGGTGGGGTAAGGATTTTTGTTGATTTGAGGAAACTCAATTATTCTTGTTTACTTGACCCTTTCCCTACCCCTTTTACAGATGAGGTCTTGGAGAATGTGGGAGGCCAGAAAGTATATTCATTCACAAATGGATTCTCATGTTACCATCAGATCAAAATAGCTCTAGAGGACAGGTATAAGACTACTTTTTCTACAGAATGGGGATCCTACCATTATACATTCATTCCCTTTGGATTGAAGAATGCGTCAGCTATATTTTCAAGGGTAGTCATAGCTGCTTTTAAGGAATTCATACATCAGTTTCTAGAAGTATATCTGGATGACTAGATTGTGTATAGTCTTTTGAAAGACCATGTAGAAGTTTTAAGACTAATGTTGGAAAGATACAGACAATGCCAAATATCATTAAACATCAAGAAATGCATTTTTGGTACACCTCTTGGGATATTGTTGGGACATATAGTGTGAAAACAGGGCTTACTGGTTGACCCTACTAAGATTGTAGTCATTGTGAATTTACCACCACCAAAGTCAGTGCGCCAATTAAGAGCCACACTTGGACATACATGCTACTACAGGAAGTTTATAAAGGGGTATGTGCAGATTATTGCACCAATGGAAAAAATGTTAAAGAAGGACACCATATTTCAATGGAATGAGGATTTTTAGGAAGGATTGGACACTCTAAAGGAAAAGATGGTGACAACACCTATATTAGTATTTTCAGATTGGGAAAAGACATTTCATGTGCATGTAGATGCATCAGCAATAGCACTTGGAGCAATTTTGGCGCAACCATGAGAAGGGGACTTAGACCATCCTATAGATTTTGCTAGCAAGAAGTTGTCAAAATCGGAGCAAAATTACAACACCACAGATAGAGAATGCCTAGCCATGGTAGATGCACTTCATAAACTCATACACTATTTATTGGGTAAACATTTAAAAATGTTCACAAATCATTATGCCCTCAAATATCTAGTCAACAAGCCAGTGTTGGGGGGGTGGATCTATAGATGGTTGTGTTGGCAGCCCTACACAATTTTTCTATTTAAACAAGAAATAACATTTGATGTACCTTCCTTCACCTCGATCTTGTGAACATTATCGTTTTGAGATGATTACTGGATTAGCAAATTTGTTCATTAATTCTTTATTATTGCATTTTCGTTTTGTTTTATGTTTGATTCATGACTGAAAGCATGAATCAAACATGAAAACCTAGATTGGTGTTATATTTTCCTTAGAAGGCACTCTTTAGAAGGTCATCATGTTTATATCAAATCCAAACCCAATGTTGGAATGACCTATTTTCGATATTTTGGATTTATTTTTTTAATATAGTTATTGTATGGTTCGATGGTTTATATTCAATTTTATGAAGAGCCTTTTTGATATATTTGATAACCCCTTGCAAATTCAATAGTCATGTTAATAGTCATAACAATCAATGCACACCTGTTGTACTCTTGTCCTTAGTGCACCTTGTTGGCACAACGTATTAACAAGCCATTCATTACAGGAATAGGGTTTCGACTATGTATGTATGGCTCTCATTACAAGGAATGGTATAGCATTATGATCAAATCCTTGGTGTTTACTCCCACTATCTGTGTTATGATAACACACAGGCTTTGTTATGGTCGTTTCTCCATTATCCATTCGGATTTTTTCCTGTTGCTCCTACCATTCAAACATAAAACTATCCAGAGTAATATCTGTTGCATTCTGGCTACATTTGTCATGGCACCTGTAATGCGAATCCAACCAAATGACTCTAAGTTTTTTGTTTAAAAAAAACCGTAATTGCATGCCAGAGACACGTTTTTGTGGGAGCAATTCTGAGCAAACCGTTATGAATTGGTCCAAACCCTTTAAAACCCATTTCGTAAATGGGGTCATTTATCTTTTATGAGGACGGTTTTTTCAAAAACCATACAGTTTCAGAGATACATCTCGTTCTTTGGAGGGAAATTTTTCATAATTTCTTTTGCGGCTAAGGTAAGTGTTTTTGTTTTTTTTCTTATTTTTGCTAAGAGATTCAAGCCTGTTGATGGTTTTTTTGGGGGTTTCAAGTTATATTTGCCCTTTTTATCTATATATGATCCTGTGTAAGATATCTAGGCGTTTATCATAAGCAGATTTTAAATCCTCGGTCTTGGTCTTATTAAAATTTTGTTGTCGTTGCATTTTGCTCAGATTGGGGATACCTGGGAGGGTTTCCTGTGCAGAAACAATTTCACCTTATCCAAGAGCACAGTAGACTCGCCTCTACATTCCAATGCAAACCCCGATATAATTTTTCACCCAGGAAATCGTTAGAGGATAAGCATCCTAATAATATGATCACTAAAAACTCAACAAATTTCACTGTTATAAATTCGGATTTATTAGATGTCTCTTTGGCAAATTGTCGGAATAGTAAATACATGTTTTGTTTTGATTATGTTTTAAAAATAATAGGTAGATTTACATTTTGATTTCATTTGCTAATCATGTAGTAAATCTCTTTTTAATAAAAATTAGAAATTGGTTGTGAATGATTTTCTAATTTATTAAATTTGTTTTGTCTTTTCAGGAAGTATGAAATTTTGTTGTTGATTATCTGGGGAGAAACAAATTCGATTATGCATCTAAGTGAATTAGTAGTTTCTTTTCTTTCTGTTTTGCAAAAAATTTTATCAATTTTTGATTAGAATCAACTCTGTTATAAGTGGTTGTTAGTCCTCTATTTTTGTAATATTTTTTGTTTCATGAAATCCTATCCTATCCTATGAGATAGAAAAATGTGATTTCAAATCATTTTAAATATTGTTCATTTTGTAAGTAAGGGACACCTTCACCTGGAACACATTATGGACAAATGATCTTCAGAACTTAATGGAACAGCTTATAGCATTTCGGCTTTAGACCAATGTGAATGTTGTCTCATTTATGTTTTGTCTCTCTTATTTTGGAATAGTAATGTGTTGTATAGCTTTAGTCTCAATGCCATATGATGTTCCATTTTATTCATGTTTTAAATGTTGTTCATAATTTGTTGTTTCACAAATTATCACTGTGATCRTGATATCGATTTTAATATCATGATTTACGCATGATGTTTAGTTGATTGATAAAATGAATGTTTTACATTAAGATTTTATGTTACTGTAATTGTTCATAATTATAAGATCATTGTGTATACATGTCTATTATTTTGTTCTCATATTCTGGCTGCCAATAAAATCTTGGAGTTTGTTCGGGATGTATTTGTACAAACCTGTCATAGATTTTTCTTATAGGCAGGACAGCTGGAGTTCTGGATCGCACAGAGGCACAAACATGTTATAAAACTAATTTCAGGTTAGATTTATTCCCATTTAATTTATGTTATTAGTTTGTCTATCAGTGAAACAAGAAAGTTTTAGCTTGGCTTTGACCATCACTCTATCTTTGTTTCATAACATATTTTATTTAAGTTCTTAGATTTATGATTAGAAAACAGAAAATATAAAAAATGTGCTTTCTTTATCTACTTCTGCAAACAGTTACCAAACATTGATTTTGCAAGCCATCTACTTAAAAACTTGAAATTTGTAATTACTATGTACATAATGGCATGTTCATTTTTATCTTTCTGTTGAATGTATTTGTAAATAATTAGATTAAAGTATATATATTATTATAGTCTTAGCATTAGTTAGTTTTTTTCTTTTCTTTATTTTAGGACCTTAGATTGGCTAACGGAGCCATTAAACCCATCAGAATAGGATACACCAAATGGCTTGGGTTATTTAGACAACCCCAGACTGGACCTATTCTTCCAGTTGATGGCCTGTCAAATTTTCCCATCAACAGGTTGTTATTATTCCAAGAATTTGATTTTGAAGTAATAGTCAAACCGGGGAAGTTGAATGCAGGACCTGATCACTTGTCAAGGGTAATTAATGGAGAAGAACCTACTAACTTGGAAGACAAATTCTCTGATGCGCAGTTATTTTCAGTACATGTAGTTGATGAATACTTCGTTGATATCATTGAATACTCAAGTACAGGAGATGCGCCACAGGAATTTAGTACTGGACAGAAGAAAAACCTGGTAGTCAGAGCCACAGACTATCAATTCATTGCAGGTCATTTATACAAGATGGGTGCATATAGCATTTTGATAAGGTGTGTATTGGAACATGAACAACCCAGGGTTTTAGTAGAAGTTCGTGAAGGCATAGCTAGAGGACATTATGCAGGCAAAGCTACCGCGCAGAAGGTATTGCACGTAGGACTATGGTGGCCAATAGTTCATAAAGATGTCAAGGAATGTTGCCATAATTGTGATGTCTTTCAGAGGGTTGGCAAACCCAACAGGAGGGATGAGATGCCCCTAAGACCACAAGTAACTCTATAGGTATTTTAAAAATGGGCAATATATTTTGTCAAACCTATTAACCCACTAGCAAGAAGGTCGGGTGCCAAATATATCATTACTGTGACTGAATACTTAACCAGATGGGCAGAAGTAACACCAATCAAAGATTGCAGCGTAGAAACAACAGCGCACTTCTTATTTGAGCAGGTGATCACCAGATTTGGATGTATCGGGGTTTTGATGAGTGACCAAGGAACTGATTTTATTAATAGTACCATCAAGGCCATGACTAAGGAGTTTGAAGTCTATCACCATAAGAGTACACCATATCATCCTCAGACAAATGGGACAGTAGAAGCTTTTGATAAGATTTTGGAAAATGATTTGACTAAGATCTCCAATGTTAACAGGGATGATTGGGACTTGAAAATACCAACAATACTATGGGCATATAGGGCCACATGAAAGAAGTTGACAGGACATACACCATTCAGATTGGTGTATGGACAGGAAGCAGGGGTGCCATTAGAATTTCTGGTACCAAGTCTGGGCGTAGTAGTAATTACCAATATGACAGAAAGAGGCGCAGTATCGGAGAGGTTAAGTCAACTAATGGAAATGGAAGAGAATGGGATTCTAGCAGGATTTCACCAGGAAGTCCATAAAGCAAGGGACAAAGCCTGGCATGACAGACAAATGAAAAAGAAGAGCTTTAAGGAGGGATACCTAGTTCTTCTCTATGACAACAAATTTTTGCAACACCCTGGTAAGTTCAAAATTCATTGGCTAGGGACCTATGAAGTAAATACTGTCACAGATGGAGGATCTGTGCAGCTAAAGGATTTGGGAGGAACAAAACTGAAAGGAATGGTCAATGGTAGTCAACTGAAACTGTACAGGGATAGTCGACCTACTAAATTTTAAAAGGTACAACGCAGTAAGAAAACCATGTATATAGTGTGTTATAGTAGGTATTAGGAAAGAAAATTGATAAAAAGAAATAAAAAGTAGAAAAATAAGAAAAAGGAAGACAAAAGTAGAAAAAGATGGAAAATACAAAACATTGGGAAATGTCATGCACAACAGACAACGAAATCAGTGCGACAAAAATAAAATGTTACTACATGTAGCATATGGATGATAGGAAGTAAATATAGTGCGCCGGCGGAAAATTCATAGCAGAAACGTGCGGCACACCGAAAAATTACAGTGCACCAGAAAATGGACCAACAGTCAAAAAAGTGAAAACCGGTCATCAAGATAAAAAGGCGCGAACTGAGCATTTATGAAACTTAATGAAGCATGCTTAAGAAGCTTTAAAACATTTATGACCATCAAAGAAACATCTCCGAGAAGATTTAGGGCATTTATGACACCCCATATATAACTAAAACGTGGGTCAAACACTACGCATTGTGAATTTACATATCTACGGAGCTAAGGACCACGAAGATAGGTGATGAACAAGCAAATTCAGAGAGCTTAGTAGCTAAATTTCAACCGGAGAAGGAAGAATTACCCAAGATGGAACCTCCAAAGGTCGGCGCACCTGGCCAAACAGCATGAAAAACACACAGCAACCACACGTCACAGCAGGAAACCATAGAGGAAGAAAAAGTTTTTACACAGACAGAGGGAATCGTCGATGTTGATGCAATTCCTTCACCACATGCCAAACCGATGAGTGCCACACTAGTAGAGGAAGAGGGACAGACCCCGACAATGATCAAGATGGACATCGACTCACAGGGTAGTGCGAGGGGCCACAACCCATCGACAACAAGAATCCTATAGTAACCTCCCAAGGCTGAAGGAGCCCACAAGACAAATGGCATAGATAGTGAAAGGACATAATCTGACGGTCCAGGATCACAACCTGTGGTAGGGTCCATGCAGCATGAGGAAGTGCAACTCAAAGAAATCACGGGGCAACCAAAGTTGGGCTGGCAATAAAGAGAACCAGAGGCTAGGACATCTAGCACGCCAACATAGAGAAAGGGGAAACAACCCATCGTGCGATCTCGTGCAAGCAACCTAAGGCCTCTATATTTTTTCTGTACATTCTAGATGGGGTGCAGGGAACACAAAGTTTGTTGGGCTATGTGGAAAGGTTATGGTATGCAGACCATGATGTTTCTGACACCCAAAAGTTCCCAGAATTTGCACAACAAGTGTACATGGAAAGCAGGGGCATACGGATGTTAGGAGATCCATTGTTGCATCCAAAGCAGTGGGTAACATGCATGGTAAATACATGGATTCTTAATTTGTTGGAGATTCCTCACTTTGACGGGGGGAAAGACGTGAACAACTACGTCAAGCAGTTACTGGCGGTCCTCCATGGAGGATTTTTGTGGCTGGACAAACTAATGTCCATCGATGTCGAATTAATTTCGTTCATCACAGGACTGCCATCAAATGGCAAGAAGCTCGTGTAGTATATGGATGACAAAACCAAATAAAATGCACTTGCAGAAGAAATGAAGAAAAATTGTGGGATAGAAAGGGGCTCGCACGGCATAATCATAAAGTGGATCAGTGACGCAGCCACCAGGATGGAAACAAAGTTGATGGCATGCAAAATCCTTTGTAAATGTAGCAAGGAGGAGGTCCCCGCATGAGTTGTCATAGTTGCAGCGCAGTGTGCAAATGACACCATGCTCAGTTGGGCCCCATACTTAGTAATTATGTTCCTAGATGTTTGTAAGGATGCATAGGACTGGGGAACTGAGTTCCACTATTCGTGGCTCATCATGATGATAGCGCTAATCGGATGGAAAGAGCCTACCTACTCATATTTATGTGATAGACTAGGATGATGTCACGCAACACATTACACATCATTGGGGAGCACTTTTTATTCAAAGTGGAGAAGTGGTAATGCCATCACTTTTGCTCAGTATCTCAGTGATATACAAGAGAAGAGAGACAATACCTCAAGAATAACTCCCGAGGTGGTCGTGTAGTACCAGGGAATAGCCAACAATAAGTCTATGTGACACAATATGTGGATCCAGGCATGCAGGGATCCAGATAAAGAATGACTACAACTTTGATTCTGCATCAACACAGAGGAAGTTGAATTGGAAATAAAATACTGGTAGGATGACTGGAAGATCCTAGTCATCACCAAAGACATTCCCAAGGAGAAAAAAGTTGAAGCAGGGTCATCTAAGACAGTTGCAGGAGTAAGCACCGTGGCCAAGAAACCAACGTAGCAGACAAATCATGGCCTGAAGACAACACAACAGAAGAAGGGCAGTGCCCCAAAGAAGGATGAGCAAATAGGGAAGAAGGATATTGTCCCCGCACATGAGGAACAAGGAAGGGGGGACATAATGGAACAGGGAACCCCAACGACAACAACTTTGCAATATGCAAGGCCACCCAAACAGTTAATCATACATATAGGTGGGTCACGCAAGAAGGTCAAGGCCCACAAAGACATCCTGGAATACACAATCGCTGAGGATGATGCTGACTTAGTTGCAGAGAAGGTTCAAGACCATGTAGTAGAAGAGTGTGAGGAGGTCGTGAACCAATGAGAAAGCATAATGAAGGAGTTGGTTGACGTCAAGCAAGTCCTGGAATAGATGCAAGCAACACAAGCACAAGAGAGGGGAGCATAACTGATCTCGCGAGTGACAGTGGTAGGGGACAAAACTGCGAAAAACGAGGAAGAAACAATCCAACTTGTAGCGCAAGCAAGTCCTAGCTTTCACATTACAACAGATATGTTGCAATTCGAGGAATCCATGGCATAGAAACCACTTAAAGAGCTGGTGCAGGTAGAGTTGGTCTTGGCTAAAATACCAACTAAGGTATTGTACAAGATGCAAGTCAATGTCACACAGGAAGTGCAATCATGAGCCAGGGCAGACATGAAAGAATTGTAAGTCACCAGAGATGGAAAGGAAACACTACAAATTGTGGTAGAGCAGGTCCAACTGGAGACATGGGAGGATAAGAAGCGTGCACATAACCTTGAGAAGAAGTTGAAGGAAGTCTTCACAAATATTTCGGACAGTGCGCAGGCAACCGTGAGAAATATTGAAGAACATATCCAAATTATCATGCAGACACTTGAAGGGTATAGGAAGAAGATCAAGGAACTCAAGGAAAAATTAACACCAACTACTCCTCTTGAAGTCACTGCTGAAAGGGAATAGCACGCAACCCTGCAAATAGAAATGATCGAAAAAGAAGAAAAAGAGGTCACGAAACTTTTTGACAGGGTCGTGCAACTATGGATGATGTTAGAGGAAGACAAGATGGTCCAACTACTAGAACGACAAGAGGACAAAATCAACACTACAATGCAGGATCTGAAGTAGAAATAAAAGGCCATGAGCATTACAGAGCAATTGAAAGGCACGTAGGAGATGAAGACCCTAAAGACATAATTAAAGACTACGCAGATCAACAAGAAGGAAAGGCAAGCCAAATTAGAACCTCTCCAAGAGCAAGCAGCACAAACAATTGTTGAATTGAAGGAGGAGAAGACAATTATGGTGCAGGTTCACGCTGAGAGCACATAGTCTCTAAAGGAACACATTATAGCACAGAGGGTAGAGAAGCTCCCAGAGAAAGTTGTGCAAGCAAAATCAAAATGGGAATAATTAGAAGGAAAGTTTCATGACTTGGAGAAGGTCGTGCAGGGACAAAACATCGCTTGAGTGGCTCGAAATGAGCCACATGTCAATGTTGGGGGCCTATTGGTGCAGGCCTACTTTGGGAGAAAGACCTATTTTTGGCGCAGGCCTAATTTTAGAAGAGAAGGTCTATTTTTGGAAGTGCGTGCCTTAGGAGGAAGGAAAGCAGCATGCGGAAAAAAAAAGGAAAAAGCAACGTGGGGAGCATGCAAATAGGCCTAATTATGCTAGGTTTGTGGTTTTTGAAAAATATTGTAACGGCTATAAGCCTATAGAGTAATATAAATAAGGACCTATGAGGTCTAGGAAAAGGTCAGCTAGTTGATTATTGAGAGTTATTTGGTTGGGGAGCTATTGAGTGTATTAAATTTTGTGGTAGAGTGAAAGAAGCTAGTCTTTGATAGTTAGGTCACATGCTAAGGATCCTGGTGTGATATAGTTAGCCTCCTAGAGGATACTTACCCTCATTTTGATTGTAATATTGAAGATGTAATACGTGTAGTGCAGATTTTGCAGCAGAATAAATAAAAGAGTAGAGAAGCCAAATATTTGTGGATGTAGCCCCAGGAGGGGATGAACCAAGGTAAACCTTGTGTTATGTGTGATTGTTAATGAATGATTTTACTATTATGTTAATCATTAGCTCAAGAATGAATGGTTAAAACTAGTTATAACAACATGCATGCCTAGGTTTAAAGATGAATGAATCCTAGAAGTAGATGAATGATTAATGATGATGATGATGTATAAGGAAAAGAAGCCAACCACGATCCCCACTCATTCCTAGACTACAAACACTTGAGTATTGTAGTCTCCCATAAAATATATCTTGGGTGAGACTACATTGTGCACCCTGTGTGCAGCATTGCCTTCTGGTTTACCAGGAGGGTCAATAGTTTTGAGGGTTTTGTTGGAAATCTATTTGAGATCAGAACCTGGGTCAGCCCAAAATACCAAAAATGCTCTTTCCATTGGTATATAATCACTTTTTCTTCCATTTTTATTGTTGATCCAACTTCCATTCTCTTTGTCTATTTATTTCCATTTATTTATGTATTTGCAATGGTGTTTTTATGTAGTGAGTAATTCTAACAATTTAATTGTTGTCTAGCTTACAACATACCTACACAGAAGGTTGTTTTTGCTCACCCAAGTGACTCAAACAACCAAACAGATTGGCGACTCCCACTTGGTTTCTAACTCATAGTTATCTTTTCCTAGGCTGGTGGAGCTCTTTCTCTCGCTTATCTTGTTTTGGAGGCTGTCAAATCGGCGTATTCAAGGTCTTAAAATAAGTTTTTAGACATTCATTAGTGTGGAATTCTAATTTCCATGGTACAAAATTTTGGGCAGCTTTAGAAAGAATAGATGCACAGAGCCACACAAATATCACAATTGTCCCATTCTCAATCTACAAAATTTGCACTTTTTTCACCAAAGTAGCCTATGAAGATTCCCTTTCTCACCATATTTTCACTAATTTTCACTTCAATTTGTAGATAGGGGATAAGAGTTATTTTTCATGCACTTTGTAACACCCAAAAAATTGGTTTTTGGTTCATTCCTGCATAGGTAGATAGTCAACTCAGTTTGGTAAAGGATTAAAAAGAACCATGTTTCTTTTCCTTGCCATGTGGATGGCTTCTTACAAGGCACATGAACCATTAATTTGATTTATTTCATTAGATTGTTCAGGACTAGGAGTGTATCTCACCAACCTAGTATTCTCTCTACCTCGCACCTTAGGGTGATCTTGGTAGACCAAAAAAGTTGAAGATCTCTTCATCTCCCTTTTTCATTTCAAGACACACACAAAAATTAAATTAGTTAGAGTAATGCACCCATATGTGCACATCTTTGGTTTTTTTCAATCTACCAAACTTGGGAGCTTAAAATATTGAAAGGAACACCATTGTCCATATTTCTTGCAACCTAAGATAGTTACATTTTTAACAAAGTAGTTACAATGCAACACACTAGGGAGTTTACCAAATTGTAAGGACCCCACAACGTCCACATCTTGAACAATCTAGGACCAATTTTACAAATTTTGCAAGGTTTCAAAAATCACATCGAGTTTAATTAGGAGGAAGTAATGGACCCCACAATGTACACATGATCCAATTTTACTCACACATCTTTTTTGCGTTAGTGTTTGCACATATTTGCACCTACATACACTAAGGAATCCAAAGTCCACTTTTGTTGAGTATGATCTTCTCCTTGCACCCAAAAGCGATATATGAGAATTAGAAAAACCAAGGATTTTTTAGGTATCCTTTATCAAACCCTTAAAGTAAATGGATTTTATCATGACCCCGATCCAAAACTATACAAACATAACTCTAAATAACCTACTAAAATCCTCCTTTGTGAGGTCACAAAACAAAATTTTAGTACAAGTTATGATTTCAGGGGTAGGCATCCAAATAATCCCTCTATCATCACTTAGAATTTGAATGTTTAGGGTACCTAAAATCCTTCACCTCAAGTGTGTTACACCAAGGCAGGGAGATACCCATGAACAACAAAGGCTTAGTTCTGATTTTTCCTGTGAGTCTGCTAGAGCCACCCAGACCTTGTAAGGATCTATCTCATGATTTCTATTTCAGGTTGAGAGTCCCTTGCCCAAAGTTGAAGGAGGTAACCTAGTGGCCAAAACCTAGGATTTATATAGAGGTGGTAGTTGTGGGATGCAATTGCACCTAGATCAGATGTTGAATGACTATTGGGAAAATTCATTGGTTCCTTCGGGACATGCCCCCAGTACCCCTCATGATAACTGATCCTTTCATATCTTCACTAGCCTTCTATTGGAGGATTCATTACCCACTTTTGAAACTATTAGAAGATCCAATGACACTTTGAGAGGAAGGACGCTAGGTATTTTTAAGACACGTGATTTTTATTTTTTCACTCCCTCGTGCAAAAAAATCCTATCCTATCAAAACATTCTACTTAAGTTGATATATTTATGTTGTTGTGTCCATTATCACTTAATACATTCAACTTGGTTCTTTGTTTTGATTAGGCCATTTCATTTCCAAATTAAAAGTTAGAATTCTTTCACTTACAAATAACACAGATATTGCTAGTATAGAAGCATATGGGACCCATTATCACCCCAATGTTCTAGACACCTGTAGTGCATCCCACCAGTGTTGGGAGGCATTCCTGGCTTTACTATTTTTCCAGTTAGGCCTCCCCACTCACAATCACTTGTGAGTACATTAGTGCTTCATCCTTGCTCAAATCAACCTTTCTAGGTGCAACTACTCTAAACAACATGTCCAATAGTCCTTCCTCATCAAAAATCATCCCTTGACATTAAGGAAAAATGGCAAGTACACCAAACCTACCATCCATGGATTCATTGAATATTCGTCATTTAATGAATCTAACTAATAACCCCATCTTACATGATCCCAATTGGCCCCCCATCTCGACCAATCTCCCCTTAAACATCCCCAAGTTTGAAGGGAAACCGGGTGAGAATCCTGAAAATCATGTCATGACCTTCCATCTTTGGTGCTCATCCAACAACATCACCGACGATTCCATCTATTGAGACTTTTTCAAAGAACCTTAATTGGTCCCTCTACAAAATGGTACATATACGAGAAAGAAAGGTCCCATG
This sequence comes from Picea engelmannii, assembly GCA_009831015.1. Lineage (NCBI taxonomy): Eukaryota > Viridiplantae > Streptophyta > Pinopsida > Pinales > Pinaceae > Picea > Picea engelmannii. Next base: position 192,837 of record ML778847.1, read on the forward strand.
TGACATTTGCATCGTTARCAAAGGATTTTGTATCCTTCTTTCAATTACCAGTTCACCATGACACTAGTCTAGAAATTCTCATATATTTCCACCAAAACACCTCTACAGRTATTGTGGATCACATCCATGAGGGGMATCAATAGATATTCTTGTGTAATATAGAGGTTATTGGTGAACTCCTCCTAGATTGGTTCCTCAAATCTCTTTTTCCCCTCATCGCAAAATATGTTACCATTGCCATGCCTCAAAGTGAAGCAGAGGCCATAATCGAAGCCCARCACTTTGATTTGATTTATTCTCAGTCCAACTACTTATAAACAATGCTCCTTGATTCCCCTTTACCCTAGCCATTTGGTCAGGAAAAACCAAGGACATCCGATTCTACTAACAAATTAATTAGGTCTATGACCCACTTCAACCCATATGGTGGCCCTTGACCTCCTTACTCCACCAGTCACTATTGAATCCATTACAAAGGATTCCCATACTATCCAATTACTATGGGAATATCATACACATATGGTAGTATGGTATTGAAAACCCCTTCTTCAATAGCCAAAGGGCACAACCCAACATGTCTCATGAATCCCTTACCCCCTCCGAGTATGTTGACTCCCTTGCATATGCATGGGCCTTCATGCAATCCAAATTTTGGTGGAGGAGAATCGACATCATACAACCAATAAGGGACACCACAATAGAACCAATCCATACTATCTATTCCTCGGTCCTCCACCACCCAATGTTACATCGCCATAGGCTCAACAGTAGGTTGGTGTAAACTTTGTTCAACCTTCACCAGTACAACATATTCAAGCATTTGAAAAGTTGACCATGGTTAACCCTACCACCCAATAGAACAATCCCAATAAGAAGGGAAATAATAAACCTAAGACTAACTAGGGACAAGGGGGAAATCCCCAACACCAAAATACCCAAATTGGAGGAAATTTTGATATTGGTAATCAAAACGAGAACATTGGTAGCAATAATGGCCAGCAAAGACAGGAAAATAACAATAACCTTCGAACTAACTTCCCCTACTCGTTATGTGGTGAGTACAGACATTGCACTCACCATTTCCCCCAAATCATAGACTTTAAATGAATGAAGAAGTCTATGGCTATCCAAGGATCCCTTGCCCCTCAAGGTACCCCACCGGCCCAACAAAATTTCCCTCAATCTCCACTACCAATTGTATTACACAACCCCTTCCCCAAAAAAGGAGTTGTTTCTAAGCAAGAAGAAATTGGGACCTTCGTCCAACCAATAGGACAATACCCAACCCCAAGTCAAGCTCAACCTAACAATTCTTCTTGTCGCAACATTCTCTTGAATTATGTAGATATCCATCTACATACTCTTAATTGTGAATACGGTATGCCTTTTGACTTCCTTCTAGCCACATCGAATGCCACCCACTCATTGGATAGTACACCTTTGATGATCCCCACATCCTAGTGTTGACCCTACTTTGAGAGTACCAAAGGTGCCTCTACGATGTACTACTTATAACCCTCACATAAGGGAAGCTCATAGATGTCGCATCATGGACAACCTAGCTCAGTCACTTGCAGCCATATCTACACTTGAGGTCTTGCAAATCTGTCCTTCTCAAAGGAAATATTTTCTATCAGCTTTGGGGGAAGACAACCCTTTTGACTCGTGCCTCATTACATTTTATTTGAATAATTTATAACCTCACCTCACCTCCTTGGTAGCTTTCTGAATCACATTCATAGTTTGGAATATCACTATTCATTGATGCATTGTAGATGAGGGAGCATCTACATGTGTTATGTCCAAAATCATTTGGCGAAAGTTAGGCTCTCGATAGTTGACCCCTTCTACTATCACCCTTCGAGCCTATGATGGTTGACCATCTCAACTCGAAGGGGTTTTTCAAAATGTCCTCATAGAGCTAGTGGAAAAAATTGTCTTGATTGATATCAAGGTCATCGACACCCCCTTGGACTACAACATTGTCCTTGGACATAGCTACATGTACATGATTAAGGTTGTCACTTTTTATGTGTTTCAAACCATGATCTTTCTTCACAATGGGATAGTTATTACGGTCAACCAATTAACACACTACGAATTGCATCCAAACATGAATTTGGATAACATCATTCCCCTCATTTGGTCATAGCCAAAGTTTCCATCCTTCGTGGAAATGGGTATGAGGATCTTTAAAGACCCCTTACTCATTGGCACATACTAGGGAGAACCACCATTTGTTTCATTCTTAGATTATTCCCATGTGTGCACTGTCACTTCTATCATGGCAGAACCAACTTCTTCCCTATCTTTCCTTGAGATGTCATCAATGAATAACCAACATATGTCTTTGCAGGCCATTCCTCACCCCCTCACCCATATACCATTCTTATACCCACCACCAGGAGTTATGACTTGTCAGGTAGAAGCCACACTCACACTTCCCAACATGGTGTTAGAAATACGTGTATAGTATCTTGACCTCCAATCTATGGTACCAATACCTACACTTCCATTGCAAACAACTGCACAACCTGGTAACACAGATGGGGACAAGAATACAATCACTGCGGGAAAAAAGAAGAAGCTTGGGGGAAATTCTTAAACCACTCCTAGAGTACAACCCCTTTGCACGCTCTTTGAGACACCACATCACCCAAAAAACTTGTGTCCCACTCTTTCAGAATTAAGGAACCTCATCCATCTGCCAAGAGTATCCCCATTGTTTCCCACCCCTCCTATAGGGACATTCCTATAACCTACAAAGGATTCTACCACCACAGGAAATAATATGTTGTACAAAAACTGCCAGTGCACTATATATTCATAGTATGACCACTACACCCATCACTTTCCCAACCTCCCACAATTTTGGGACACACAAGTAGCAGTCCATCAAACAATTATCCAGGGACCTACCTATTTGAAAACACAACCGACATTTTTCATTGAGTCTGGTCCCTCCAATATTTACTATGTGTCCACCTAAATGAATGTATGATGTACTTTCCCCTATGCATTATACGGGAAATTGTACCATTTCACCCACATGTTTCCATTGATTGTTAAGTATTGAACTCGTCGCATGCCCACCATTCAACATCTACAGGAATTCCTTTGTGTAACCATGTCCCTTAACATCATAGCCATCCTCCATGACTCCCCTAACTCTCCTACCTAGGAGTAGGCACCAACACATTCTTCCCTAATAACCTCCCTGGTGCAGCCATGATGAGAAACATTACCTTCTACCCCACCCAATTCTTCGGTCAGTCCACAAAAATAAATTATCCCTTCTCTTGGAGCCCACAACACACACACACGTGTGTGCGCATCTTCTATGTCTCATCATCCATAGATTCACTACCTTCAGTAAGACAGACATCCCTTTTAAGGTTTAGTACCTTCTCCCCATCATCAAGCATATTCACAAACACTGTAAGGCCACAAACCCACTATGTTTGTGCAATATCGACATCTATCAGTTCCTTGACACCCAATGTTATGTCACTCTCATGTGATATGTCTAGCATCAAAATGTTAACCCAACCCATTCATGCCTCTTAGAGTTCCCTCTTTTCACCTTCACACATGTTTCATTCCAATGAAAACATTCTAGAGGTGATGATGGCACCTAACTACCCCTAGGATGCAATTTACCATCGATCATTCTTCCTCCCTCGGGATTCTTTTCAACCTACCAAAACATCTGATATTTGTGTGGTTGATGTTGTGCCCTGTGTTTTTTAAGAGAACATGATTTTGTGAAAAGATCAAAATTTTGCGGGAAAGCACAACAACGCAACGAAAGACTAGAAGTAGCGAAAAGTAGCTACGTCGAGCAGAAAGCTAACTACAAGAACGCCAGTGGTGAAAAAAAATCATATGCAAGTTGGATGAGTAGGAGGAAAGAGCCATAACCATTGAGCGCATGTAAAGAGAAAGAGGGAAAGTAGCGGGGGTGGAATCAAGAAAGGATAATAGCGAAATCAAGAAGCGGCCAAGAAAACCATACAAATTGGGAATTATGTAATGGGAAAGGGTTGGCTATCATCATTATTATTATGTAGAGTTGGTTGTTCATTATCATTACTGTGGTTGTTTTTAGTGTTCTCATCATTGTGGCTTTCATTACTTTTATCATGGGTTGTATTGATGTTACTAGTATTACGACTATCATCGAGTCTATCTGCCAAGAATCATTACAAAGGGGCTAGGATATTGCTTTGTTTGCGCAGAATATGGCGTATGTAATGGGTGTATGGGAATAGTCCCTATTGCATAAACCGAGGCAAGAGAGTTGTACTCGCTGGAAACCAGTATTGAGATGAAGATAATAAAGAAGGAAATTATTTTGGGCCCTAAAACTTTGGTTATGATGTGTGTGATTCGGTGATTTCTCCATTGTGCAATTATTTATGGATTATGTTTGTTAATCAATCATTATTTATGCATGTATTTCAATGTATGGGATTATCTTTACGTTGTAAAGCATAGTTTATTGAATGTATATACTAGTGTAGACTCTCGATGATATAATATTTTCACAATCGAGTATGGATTTGCATTGGGTTGTGTTAGATCTGATGATGTGCCCTTGCTAACTCACTTTATCACACACAAGTCGTGATCACGCTTCGGATGAGACCTCCTTCCCTTGCAGAAGCTTGAATATGCCAATGCTACTAGACTACATTGGTATCTTTGTTGGTAACCTCCGAGAACCTTGGTCTCCTATTTTGCACCAACAAGTGGTTATGTTCCTAAGACATGAAGCTTTCAAGTGAGTTTTTAGAGGATGTAGCATCACATGTTTAAGTCTGACATTGAGAATTTGTGGGAAATAAGGTGTGAATAATTTATTCTGCAAGAAGCTAAGTTACGACACAAAAGTTTGAGGGTTGTGAAGAGCGTTGTCTTTTACTCGGAACCAGAAAGTGACCAATATGAGATATTCTAGATTCAATTCCCGGAAGAGGTATTTCAGTGGGTTGAATAGCTGCAAGACGCACAAGAATTCAGATATCGAGTCAAGAGAAGCTATAATTGGATTGTTGAGCGTTTAGCATCTCTTCACCAACTAGATCATTTGATTTCTAGAGTTGTGGATTTATGGGTACACACCACCTTGGAAGGATATATCATTGAATTTACAGCTAAAAACCACCAATCTTTTTCAAAAGTAGAAGCTATATTCAAAGAAGCAGCCAGAGGAAGACTATTTTGGGTAATCCCCCTTTGGATTAATTTTTTTCTTACGGAAGAGGCGATGTTACCTATTCCAGTTGAGATGGCAGCGTAAACCCCTATGCATGAGGGGCGGGTGATTCAAGCAAGGGTTCATGGGCTAGGTTCCAAACATTCTTGAAGTATGAGGTTGGTCGAGTAAAGTGTGCCAAAGATGAATGAGCTCAAAGGAGGGATGCTATGATTGAAAAGAGGTGGTGAAAATAGATGAGGAAGTTGATGAAGAGGCTTGATCAATTGTGGAAGGAGATCGGCTTCAAGGGTAGTTATAGAAGAGAGTTAGAGAAGTTACGGGAGTTGAAAATATGTGGAAGGTTGGCCAACCAATGGTTGTAGGAGAGATTTGGAGAGAGTGGTGAAAGGTCTGGAGAAAGAAGACGAGAGGAAGAAAATTCAAAAGAAAGAATAAGGATAGGTTCCACCCCTAAAGAAGAAGACTCGACCAAAATCCCTGAAGAAGTTGTGGGAGAATCATATCCTAAGATGTTGAATCACATTATGAAATTGATACGGTACTACATATTGATGTGACCCCCCGGGGCAAGGAATTTCATTCTAGAGGCAAAGGAACCAGCCTCGAATCACCTAGTCCCTTAGTGTTATCTACAAATCTGGTAAACTATGTGTGAAATTTTTTAGCAGTTTTTGTCATTTCTAAACCCTATAATATGGCAAGTTCAAGTAGTAGTAGCAAAAGTGGGGTAATTTCTTTAGCCATATCACAAACAAGACACTCAGGGCTCATTTTGATAGGATCTCTAAGTTCTTTGATGGCAAGTCGGCATACAAGATCTCTCACCCGATACCCTGAGTTTTGGGGCAATGGGGATGAGTATTTCATACAACATTGGTTTCTTTGTAAGGCCATATGAAGGTCTCATGGAACTCTAGATGCCAACAAACTAGTTGAGTTTTAGACCACCTTGAGAGGTCATGCTTTAAAATGGTATATGAAATCCATTGAACCAGGGAATCCTCAAGGATAGGCTTTCACTCTTTCTCAGGTCAAACATAGCTTCTTAGTAGAATTCCACTTACCATAGTCATAACAACATGCTCTCTCTGAGTTGTGGGAGATCAAATAGAGAGATGGTGAGTCTTCTTGGGAATATAACCAAATATTTAAGGATGTGATATGGAAATTGGCAAACCCCATCCATGAATACCACCATGAAGAATAGTTTATATAGTGGTTGTTATCATTGACCCAGATACCATTAACCCAATAGAGGATAGCTACATTAGGGGAAGCTTTAGAACAAGCGATGAAAATTGAAGAAAAGGTTGGCTATCCATAAATATTTCACGTTATGATACTGACAGAGGAAGTTGATGAAGAGGCTTTATCAATTGTGGAAGGAGATCGACTTCGAGGGTAGTTATAGAAGAGAGTTAGAGAACTTACGGGAGTTGCAAATACACGGAAGGTTGGCCAGCCAATGGTTGCATGAGAGGTTTGGAGAGAGCGGTGAAAGCCCTAGAGAAAGCGGGCAAGAGGAAGGAAAGTCAGAAGAAATAATAAGGATAGGTGCCACCCCTACAAAAGAAGACTCAGCCAGAATACCTAAAGAAGTTGTGGGAGAATAAGATCATGTGACGTCAGAAGATATCGAATCACATCACGAAATTGATATGGTAATACATACTGATGTGACCCCCCAGGTCAAGGAATTCCTTTATGGAGGCAAAGGAACCAGCCTAGAATGACCCAATCCCTCAGTGTTATCTACAAATATGGTAAACTATGTGCTAAATTCTTTAGTAGTTTTTGTCATTTCTAAACCCTATAATCTAGCAAGTTCAAGTAGTAGTAGGGGAAGTAGGGTAATTTATTTAGCCATATCACAACCAGGACCCTCGGGGTTCATTTTGATAGGCTCTCCAAGTTCTCTGATGGAAAGTCAGCATGTAGGATCTCTCACCTGATACCAAAAGTTTTGGGGCAAAGGGGATGAGGATGTCAGACAACATTGGTTTCTTTGTGAGACCATCTGGACATCTCATGGAACTCTATATGCCAACAAACTAGTCGAGTTTTAGACCACCTTGAGAGGTCGTGCTTTAAAATGGCATATGAAATCCATTGAACCGGGGAATCCTCAAGGATAGTATTTCACTCTTGCTCAAGTCAAACAGAGGTTCATAGTAGAATTCCACTTACCACAGTCAGAACATCATGCTCTCTTTCAGTTGTGGGAGATCAAATAGAGAGATGGTGAGTCTTCCTTAGACTATAACCAAATATTTAAGTATGTGATATGGAAATTGGCAAACCCCATCCATGAATACCACCAGCAGGAGTAGTTTATACAATGGTTGTTATCATTGACCCAGATACCATTAACCCAATAGAGGATAGCTACATTAAGGGAAGCCTTAGAACAGACAATGAAAATTTAAGCAATGGCTGGCTATCCAAAAATCTTGCAATCTATGAGATCGACATAAGACACTAATATTCTGCAGTTGCAAGGGCAGATTTATGTGTTAATCGACAAGATTAAATAATTGACCCTCCCTAGAGCAAGTCAACCGTAGGTATGGTGTATCGGTTGCTACATCGAGGGTCATAAAATGAAAAAATTTCCTACACTGAGGGGTGCAAGAACCCCTCCACACTCAATGGCGCCTCCACCAGTAGGATCATCGAGAGGGGTCGTGTAAGTTTCCACTACAGTGCCATTTCATGGCCCTGTGTAGAACCATGCTTTCCAAGATAATCGAGGCTAGAGTGGGGAATATTGTGAAATATGTCAAAGCCATGGTCACTCCCCTTGGCACTATCCAATCCTACAAAAGTATTCCCCTATTCCAAATATGGTATACTGCGAATTTAATGAGTCACCTACTCACACTACCAAGAAGTGTTTTTCTCTGGATGCTCTTGTGGACAGATTGGACCGGTCTGCATTTCGGGTTGACGAAGCTCCTTAAGGGTTTCGAGGATGTCACAGAGGTGGGGGAGGATTCTAAGGTGGAAGAACTGGTGAGAGAGGACCAGTTTCTTGTTACAATTGTGATGAACAAGGACACCTCACGAAGGACTATCCTCTTCCAAGAAGACCTCGGTGTGCACACTGCAGAAAAAACACCCATGCCATTGAGGACTACCTAGAATTGATTGCAAAATGGGAAGTTCACGTCAGGAAATGAGGTGTCAATTTAATAAATTATGAGCCTCAACCTATCACTGAAGAAAAGGAGACCAATATTAACATGATTACTCGCAGAGGAACAAGGACCAGTGATGATCTTGACAATCCCAATCAAATTAAGATTCAGAAATTGGTATCGGTAGATGTTAAGTATGATCCCAGAAAGAAAAACGAGTTCTTCCAGAATGCATAGAAATGTTTCTAAAGATGTCTAAACCTACCATGATGACAGTTGTAGAACCAAGTATTGAGATTCAACCAAGAGTCACGGAAAATATGTTGGCTCCGAAGGACCTTCCAACGAAATCACAAAATATTATTGATCTATGGTTCCAACCTTTTTCTGATATTTTGGATGACGAGAGACTCACTAAGAAGTTGTGGAACGTTCTTAATGGGACATTAGATGTTGAATGGAGCCCAAAGGATCCAATTGTTTCTAATCTTTCGGAGATACATGCAGGAGTACAAGGAAGGAAGTGGAGATCTGGAAGAGAATTTAGACTAAATTCCCTATGATCCCAGAAAGAAAAATGAGTTCTTCCAAAATGCATAGAAATGTTTCGAAAGATGTCTAAACCTACCATGATGAAAGTTGTAGAACCAAGTATTGAGATTCAACCAAGAGTCACAGAAAATATGTTGGCTCCGAAGGACCTTCCAACGAAATCACAAAATATTATTGATCTATGGTTCCAACCTTTTTCTAATATTTTGGATGATGAGAGACTCACTAAGAAGTTGTGGAATGTTCTTAACGGGACATTAGATGTTGAAGGGAGCCCAAAGGAGCCAATTGTTCCTAATCTTTCAGAGATACATACAGGAGTACAAGGAAGGAAGTGGAGATCTGGAAGAGAATTTAGACTAAATTCCCAAATCGACGACTATGAGATTAACAATGTTATGTTAGACTTGGGGTCTGACATCAACATACTACCAAAGAATACTTTGGAAGCCATGGGTAAGCCCAAGCTAGTCTATTCACCTATTCAGTTGAGGATGACCAATTAGTATTGTATCTACCCTATTGGGAGGATGCAAAATGTTGAAGTGGACTTAGCTGACATTAAAACAATAGCAAACTTCGAGGTCATAGAAATAATGGGGGAGAAGGATTTGTACCCAAATCTATTGGGTATTAACTAGGCATATGAGAATTATGTTGTTATAGATATTAAGAAGGAAATCATGACCATTGAAGTGGATGATATGAAAGTAACCCAACCTTTAGACCCTTACCAAGGTCCTCGATATACAAATCCGGTCGATGAGAATATGGAATAGGATGTCTTGGATCAAATATACACTCTGACTACATGGAAGTGGGAAGATTACATTAATCCTACTGTAAATGGATCAGTGATTTGGCGGAGTATTCAGTCTGCAAGTGAAGATTCACAGGTATCTTTCGACAACTGTCAACATGAAAGATATGATAACTTTTCAAGACATTGTGCAACTATCAAAACATTCAGGTGGATTGAATCAGAGACTAGAGAACAACTTGTGTATGATGGCACTTTAGATTTGGCTAGATTTATTGTGGAACTGGAAGATAAGGTTGCGCCAGAGCAAAGAATCCCAGTACTTGATATAGCATTAGAATCATCTCCAACTAGGTGGTGGGCCACTCATAAAGGTACTTTTTCTTCCTTGGGACGAAGTAAAGTGTGCCATTAAATATCGTTTTGTTTCCCCATCACAGGTCACTCATTCGAATAAGGATCAAAATCCAAAGAGACAGACCTCAAATTTATATGCATACGATGGGTCATCTAATCCAAAGGAGCATGTTGTGCATTGTATTCAAGTATGGGAAGCTGCACAATTGCCTTCTTGATTTTCAGTGCATCAGATTATTCATTCTTTGGGACAAATTCCAAATGCTTGGTACGTGCATGAGGAGGTTTGATGAAAAATTGTTTGCTAGGAAGTACTTCAAAACTAGTTTTTTCAAGGCTTCTCATTCTCAGGTAAGTCTCCTGAAATCACCTTAGCTTTTTAATAGATTAAGAAAAAGTTATTTACTGATGAATTTAAACCTCTACATATTCCCATACTTTGTCCTGAACATGAATACCTACTTCATCATAGCCTTTACCCAATGCCTGCACGAATGCCCTTGGCTTTTAGTAAATTTGATAAAGACCTAGGAGATCTCGACGACCTAGAAGAACTTAGGCATTTGACATTTAAGGAAGTTGAAGGGACCAGGGATGTTAAGGACACTATTTCAGATGGTGTTGGTAGTTCCTATACCAAACCCTTGAAGTTGCAGAAAGTAAATATTGCATTATTTCTAACTACTGGAACTATGTCAGAGGGTTATTCCGCAACTAAGAAGAGGCACCTAGTGGTTTGTGCGACAGACTATCAACTAATTATGGGACAATTGTACAAATTAGGAATGGATAGCATCTTGATATGTTGTGTACTCGACCATGAAAGACCTGATATTTTATGGGAATGTCACAATGGAGTTGCGGGAGGACATGTCGGCGGAAAAACAACTACCCAGAAGATATTACAAGTAGGACTATGGTGGCCCACAATGTTTAAATATGCTAAGGACTATGCTCATGCCTACAACATTTTCTAGCAAGTTGGTAAGCCATCTCATCGCAATGAGTTACCTTTACACCATGTCCGAGCACTGCAAGCCTTTGAAAAATGGTTTGTGGATTTTATCGGTCCGATATATCCCCTTACAAAGCACTCCAAGGCAATATACATAATCACCACAATTGATTACTTGAACCGATAGTACAAAGAAGAAGTTGTTTGGGATTGCTCTACAGACACAACAACATGGTTTATTTTTGAGAATATAATTACCAGGTTTGGTTGTCCTCGGAGCTTGACCATTGATCAAGGAGCCCACTTTATCAATGAGACTACTGCGGCCCTCAAAAGAGAGTTTATGATTCAACATCATAAGAGCAGTATGTACCATCCCCAAGCTAATGGGACAATGGAAGCATTCAACAAGATCTTGGAGATGGGGTTGACTAAATTTTGTTGTGCAAATCGGGATGACTCAGATGAGAGAGTTTCGGTTGTGTTATGGACTTATAAGACTACCACAAAGCAAATAAACATGTATACCCCATTTCAGTTGGTATATGGACGAGAAGCAGTAGTCCTAACTGAGTTTATAACTTCAATTCTATTCATTTTGCAAGCTACTGACATGGCAGATGACGACTCCATCGAAACATGGGATGAAGACTAATGAAACTTGAAGAAGCTAGATTCTTAGCGGATTTTCATCAGACAGTAGAAAAAGGTCGACAAACAACTTGGCATGATGGGCATATCAAAATTAAGTTGTTCACGCAAGGTGACCAAATCCTATTATAAGACAGTAAGTATCAGAAACATCCCAGAAAGCTACAAATGCATAGGCTTGGTCCCTTCATAGTTGTGGAAATTAAGGAATCAAGAGTTGTTAGCCTCACAAAAATAGATAGTATTCTTCAGCATGGCTGGGTGAATGGAACACACCTAAAGCCCTACATTCTTGCTCGTTAAGTGCAATTGTGCAATGCTCTTGTACGCGGGAGTGCATACAATAGGTAGGATCCTTTGTTAGTTGTTGTCTTTCAGTTCTGTCAATAAATCGATGACGTATCCAACTATCACTTGTCGTAGAATCTAGTTGTCATTGTTAAGTTGTCCAGCCTGGATATCACCTTTGTGATCAGGGAGTTATAAATCAAATCTTTGCGTATTTAATCACTTATGCATTTTAAATTTGTGCCTTGTCACTGTCACTCCATTTGTTAAATGTCATTAGTAATTTTCTTCGTTGTCTCGTTGATTGCTTTCTCAAGTCATTTAAGTCCCAACAATTTTCATTATTTTCCCATTCAACTACCAATGGGCTCATTAAATATTTAGGATAATATATCTTATCTCACTCCGCTCGGTAACCGTGCTCGTCACAACCCAAATCATCTCATAGATTTTGTCGCGTTCGCTCATCCTGTCTGAAGTTAATGATAAATTGTCACCATGCTACCTCTCTTAATGGTTCATATTGTCGTTACCCCTCCCCCCCTAGACATTGCCTATAATCCTTCCTTTGCTCGACTGCTCATTGATACCATGTTATAATTGAGTCTTGTGTATATTCATTCATAGAGCCCCCTGAGTAGTCTGTGAGCATGCACCTTTTTCCACTAGTGCTATTTGTTTACCAATGTCGGTCTCTTAATATGGTTCGAACTATTGGTCGGGGATCCCTTCCCAAAACCATTATTTCAGAGGATTTTATTGATCCATGCATTATAGTTCAGGGTGGTCTCCATGGAAAAGTCGAACAAGATCAACTAGTCAGCCTTGATTTAACTGATGCTTCCCTATTTCCACAAATGACTATTCATGCCTTTATGGATTGTGTAACATTGTCGAATGAAGAGTTTAAATGGTAGTGGAAACTGGAGTACATATCATTGAGATATTCTACCTTGATGAATATTTTTGACCTACCAGTATTTGGCACTATAGGCGAAGCCGACCAATGCACAAAATTCCTCATCAGTCACGTGCAAAACAACAACTTATGGTTAGATTGGGCCTATCCCATCCATGTCAAGGACCTTCATAAGCTTACTAGTTTTTCCATCGAAGGTCAGGATGTCACAGACGACTTCCAAGGCTCTGCGAAGCATGGTCGAAAAAGGGAAAACTTAGCCTGTATGATAAATACGACACCAAATGCAGAGGTCGAGGAGCACATATTTCCTGGATCAATGATGAATAGGTCCACATGGCCTATTATCTAATTGTTGGGAAAGTAAGGAAAAATTACACAAAAGGTGAGTGTACCCTTGACGTGATTGGAGTAGCAGAGTTCACCAAGAATGGCACACTGATGAATTGGTGCAAATACTTGCTTACAGAAACTATTGCAGGCTTGTATGGATGCGCATGACAAGCCTGGGTACTTCATTTATGGATACTTATTGGTACCATTTGTTATGTGGAAGTGGCAGTCGTCGAAGGGTCGCAACATTTACCATTCAAAAGACAACTGGATCGCCAAACTTTTTCACCCATGGAATATTTGCACAGCTAGTAGCAACTCAACATCTCACATTGTAGCCTTTCTATAGTGGCATAATGAACTCCTTATTGTGACACAAAAGCCATGAATCCCACACAGGCTACTAAATAGGCACACTCATAACGTTTGGTTCAGGATGAGTCGTGACCATACATTCATGAGACCTCTTGCAATTGATCTAGAACTCTTCCATATGACCCCTCTACCATTTTATCTCGATGAGGTTATGTTCAACAAGGATTTCACCACATGGTCAAGCTTCATTGTGGAAAATAAGCGAGCGGGTACCTCCTACATGATTCTTGCCATTGCGTAAAGGTATGCTCCTACACAACCACCCGATGCAAGTACCAACTCAGCAAAGTGAAATAGGACACAAGGTAATACAAGGGTGAAGAGGAAGCTCTACCTAGAAGGACTCTATATATTCCATTTTCCTCAATTCCAGACGATGCTACAATTTCAGGTAAGCAATTATGCGAAGTCTTGTCTATTGTTTTTCCTATGAAGAAACAGCGTAATGGATCTCCATCCAAGTTTGCAACCGACCCCATCATCACTGACACCATGCCTATGTCATCCCTTCCACCCCCCACCCACACCATTCTAACCCTATCTCGCTCTACTACCCCCATTCCCTCCAAAATCTAGGTTATACACATAATTGATGACCCCTCAAATAAGTTGAAATCTACCCCCATCACAAAAGAAGTCACCATTCAACAACCTAGTGTGTCTGGTGATGCCCCACTCACCACTCCATCATCCCCTACCCAAACCAACCTTGATAATTCAGGGATTGAAACTTCTGACTCCTTTTCCACTACAGTAAGAAGCACAGGCCCTAAGTTGCCCAATTTTTTGCAAGTATCGCAAGTTCAAGTTCCACTTAACCATACCCAATTGGACACAATCTTTCCATAGTCTATTGACCACTCTGCTACAATTGTCGGCCCCAATATTCCCTTACTATTAATTTCTCCACGGGTTTTGCAGGTCCAAGTCCCCTTTGATGCACAACCAGAAAATACCTTCAATTCACTGCTAGAGATAGGGCCAAGGATACAAGTTTTGATTGGTCAGGATCCTCCACTAGACCAACTTTATACCAAGGATGACACACATTTTGTGCACATCATGATCTCGATTAAGGAACAAATTCCACCTATGTTACAGGATCCACAATAGTGTCGATCTATCCTAGAACTCTGCTTGGAACAAACAATTGTGGTTTCGACACTTCCGTAGGAGGTATAGGACCGGATTGCCCGAAGCCTCAGAGCTTCCTCCCCTAGTCCGGATGGCATTGGCACCCTCATATTTTCAGAATGGTATATAGAGAGTGGTCAATCGCTTGCCTCAAGGTTGATTTTGGACCCATCTTTTACCAAAGGGAGATTTCCACTTAAGATACCCCACAGATCATCCAACTAATCTGGGCCTCAATTAATCAACTGGAGCACAGGATCACTATAGTTGAGCATGCTAACAATGAGCTCACACAGCACGCCCAACAAATGTGTGAGGTTTTCACTCCAAACTCGTCAGTTGTGGAATATGAGCATGGATTGCATGTGCAAGTTGAATCCTCAGTTGTAGTCGTCTTAGACAAACTTGTCCAAGTTTGGCCTACTTTTAGACAGATGGCACCCGAGTTTCCTGAAGATATCACTCTGGTTTCATCTCCACAACAAGTTGAGCTCATTGTTGGCACTTGGTCCCAGCTGGATTCCAATACTAATACCCTATAACAAGAGTTAGCTACAATCAAATTAAAAGAAAAAGAGAATCCCAGAGCAATGATGTAGTGGATTACTTAGGCAGTTGCGGAAGGAAATAGTGTCAGATCCTCGCTTCATACCCAGGCTGAGAAATGTCGTCGACTCTTCGATATGGTCACAGAATGGGTTGGCTTACTAGACCAACGTAGTAAGTCTGTCGAAGAGTTACACACTAGGTTTAACATAATGCATGCAGAAGCCAGAACCATTGTTGATATTGTTGAACAGAAGGTTAAGTTTGTTGAAATATAGGTCGAGGACAACAGGTTGGATGCCATGGATGAAGCTAATAGGGTTGCAAAGATAGAGCTTCGACAATTCATGCCTACAGTCCAAGATGAATACGTTCAGATACAACAGCTTCACTCCATTGTTGACACAAAGTGGAATACTTTGTTGGCTACAAAGATGGAGGTGCCAGAGGTGACTATCGCTCAAGAGTTTGTTGCAGGAGCCTCGATTTTGGTAAGGAAATGGAAAGACCCAATTGAGAATTATAACCAGTTTCACATGCAGGCTCTCTCCATTGTACCTGAGTTGGATTCTCCATTTTCAGATGGTGAAGGGAACGAGCCAACAGGTTAACTCGTGTCGAGTCAAAGATTGTAGTCAGGGCCTATTGGGCCCTCCATTTTTTAAGAGAACCTAATTTTTTGGAAAGGTCAAAGTTTTGTGGGAAAGCACAACAACACAACAGAAGACTAGAATCAATGGAAAGTAGCTACGTCGAGCGGAAAGCTAACTACAAGCACTCCAACATTGAAAACAGATCATATGCAAGTTGGATGAGTAAGAAGAAGGTGCCAGAACCTTCAAGTGCATGCAAAGAGAAAGAGAGAAAGCAATGGAACCAGAATCAAGAAGCGAACAAGAAAACCATACAAATTGGGAATTATGTAATGGGAAAGGGTTGGATATCATCATTATTATTATATAGAGTTGGTTGGTCATTATCATCACTATGGTCGTTGTTAGTATTATGGTCATTATGGATTTCATTACTTTTGTCATGGGTTGTATCTGTGTTACTGTTATTATGACTATAATTGAGACTATCTTCCGAGAATCATTGCAAAGGGGCTAGGATATTGCTTTGATTATGCAGAAGCTGGAGTCTATAATGGGTGCATGGGAATAGTCTCTGCTACGTACACTAAGGTAGGAGAGTTGTACTAGATGTAAACCAATATTGAGACGAAGATGATAAATAAGGAATTTATTTTGGGCCCTGAAACTTTGGTTATGATGTGTGTGGTTTGGTGATTTATCCATTTTGCAATTATTTATGTACTATGTTTGTTAATCAGTCATTATTTAAGCATGTCTTTCAATGTATGGACTTATATTTATGTTGCACAACATAGTTTATCATATGTATATACTGGTGTAAACTCTTGATGATATAATCTTTTCACATTCGAGTATGGATCTACATTGGGTTGTGTTATATCTGATGATGAATCCTCGCCAACTCACTTTATCACACACAAGTCCTAGTTGCACTTTGGGTGATACCTCCTTCCCTTGCAGAAGTTTGAATATGCTAGTGTTGCTAGACTACAATGGTATCTTTGTTGGCAGCCTCCAAGAACCTCGATCTCCAATTTTGTGCCAACAATTGAAACCAAAGACTTCATTCCTCTTGGTCATAGATATTGGTTCAAAAACACAATCCCTATCGTTGATGATTTTGAAGAAGTTAACATGACCCACATTTCCCCGATCGTCAAAGTGGACATTTCCATCAAATTGGGCATTACCAAAGACATTATCCTTGGTGTTGCATGCTACCCAAAGGAATTCCTTCCATACAAAGCTCTTTTTCATAAATTTAGGGACATGTTTTCCTAGTCATACACCAAAATTCCTAGTCTCGACCCTACCATTGTTAAACATCATATCGACACATGGACTAATGTTACATTTGTTTTCCAAAAGTAGCAGTCTCTTAACCCATCCAAAGCAATGCACATCAAAGTGAAAATCAATAAGCTTCACAAAGAAGTTTTAATCTACCCCATTATGTAGACTTCCTAGGTGTCTAACCTTGTCCATGTCAATAAAAAGCATGACACTATTCGTGTGTGCACAGACTTTAGAGAATTGAACCAAGCTTGTCCCAAAAGCAACTTCCCAACTCCCTTCATCGATCAAGTGATTGATGAATTTGTCGGACATGAAATCCTTTCCTTCATGGATGGATTCTCCATGTACAATAAAATCTAGATCCATCACGTAGACCAATACAAGACTGCTTTCACTACACCATAATGTACTTTCTCATACCACGTCATGCCTTTTGGTCTCAAAATTGTAAGAGCCACTTTATAGCAGGAAATGAATTATGTTTTTTATGACCTTTCCCATATCATCCTATCTTACTTGGATGACCTAATGGTTCATTCCAAGAAGTGATCTGAACATATGGAATATATGTGCATTATATTTTTTAGATGTCGCAAGTACAAAAAAATTTTGAACCCCCTCAAATGCATTTTTTATGTCGTGACTAGTCATTTGATCGAATTCATCATATCCCAGCAAGGTATCATGGTGAACCCTCTCGAGATCTAAGAAATTAGTGAAATCCCTCCTCCCAAGAAGTTACTCCAACTGCAAAGTCTACAAGTAAAATCCAACTTCTTACATCACTTTGTACCTAATTACACTACTTGCACCCGTGGTTTCTTACACCTATTACACTAGCACATCCATTTTCAATGGGGTGACCAGGCTCAATAAACTTTCAAGGAATTAAAAATTGCTCTCTTAAAATCCCCCTTGATTATTCCCCCCAACTTCCACAAAGATTACATCATGTAACTCTCATCTTATGAAGTGTCGATCGCAGGATTCCTCATCCAACAGGGAGAGGACGAGCGAGTGCACACCATTTATTACGTAAGTAAAAAATTTGCATGCCCTCAATTGAGATACAATCATGAAGAGAATTTGTCCTTGGTCATGGCTTATGTTGTCCAAAATATATTCCATTACATCTTACTACAAACAACAAAAGTCATCTCAATCTCCAATCCAATGTAGTGCTTACTTAGCCAATGACAAATCAATGGGAAATTCAACCAGTGGATCATTTCTCTAAGAATTTGATCTAGAGTTTACTACTCCCAAAAGTAACAAGGCACTCATCCTTGCAGAGTTCATAACTAATTTACCGTCTGACATTAAGGATTCACTCGTAAATGAAAAATTCCTTGATGAACACATATTTGTGCTCTCCTCTGATGAGCCATGGTATGGTGATATCCTCACCTACCTTCACACACAAAATTCCAATCCATGTCTCTCTCAGAATGATTGTTGGTGCATCGGTCCCCCCTTGATATCTCCTCATTGGAGATGTTTTATATCAGTAGGAAGTGGATACCATCCTGCATCAATGCCTCACTCTTGAAGAATCCAGATGGGTCCTTAACAATTTACACAATGAAGCTTGTGGAGGGAATTTGTCTAGAATGTCCATTGCCCAAAAAGGCAGGTTACTTTTGTCTCACTTTGTTCCATGAATGTATTCATGAAGTCAAGTGGTGTACAAAATTCCAGGTGTTCACATATAAATCACAAGCTCCACCAGCACCCTTACACATAGTCATCGTAGTCGGTTCCTTCTGCAATTTGGGTATCAACTTTATGACATGAAATCCCCCATCCAACAATGGCCACAAATAGGTTGTTATGGTTGTTGGATACTTCACCAAATGGGTTGAAGCCATGCCCAATTTCAACAACATGGTTTATATAACCACTATCTTCTTCTTTAATCATGTCATCACTCGCTTCTAGGTCCCCCAATAGTTAGTCTCATATCACAACAAACATTTTGAGAATGAAGTGTTTCAGGAATTATTCACCCATCTTCGCTTCACCCACAAGTTCACTTCTCCATATTATTCATATTCCAATGGTAAGTTCAAGGCCATCAACAAAGTTATCAACACCATGATGTAGAGAATAGTGAACAAACACAAAATCAATTGGCATCACATTCTTTTATTAACACTCTGGGCATGTCGAATATGGTCAAAACTAGCATCAACTTCAGCCCCTTCCAATTTGTCCATGGTGTGGAAGTAGTCCTACCCCTTGAGTGTGAAATACAAACACTCTGAACAATAGTCGAACCACTGCTAGACACCACTCTCCTCTAACAATGCTTAATCACCTTAGATACCAAAGATGAAGATCGACGCTCCACGTTACAACACAATGAAGCTACCAAAAAGCGCTCAAAATTCACTTTCAATCATCGTGTTCACTCTTGTTCATTCAATGAAGGTGAGCTTGTCCTAGCCTGTGATATTTCCCATGATACCTTGCGTCCTTTTAGCACCATTTTCCACACCCTAAAGCAGATCTGAAATATCCTTAAAATCTACACAGAAAACAATTATAATTATAGGAATTCTACACCTTATATGTCACTGACATAGTCCTCTATGTTTGGGTTGGTGTATGCCAACCTCCGGGGGGTGTCCTTGGGACTCTTTCTTGTTTTCCACTACCTAAAAATCTTCAAAATAGAATAATATAACAACAACAATAGAGAAGATTACAGCTACACTTAGACAACTAAAGTTACAAAATATGTTTTTTTTAGATGTTTTGGTGGAATCCTTGTAAACATTAGCTCAAAATCAGAAAATAAAATATGTAGAATGTGATATCAAACAATACATAATACCCAAATGATATGTAAATTACTTCTAAAACATAAAGAAATCACAATCTAAAACATCGACAAACCAAGAAGGCTTGGTACAAGCACATCAAGATTTTATTTATACAAATACCAAGAGGTTGGTTGTGCCAAGGAAATAAGTACAGAAATGGTGTAGTGATGATCCCTACATAGGAGAATAGAAGCTAAGAAAGAGAGAAGAGAAGAGAGAAATTTGAAGTAGATTATTGTCGATGAAGAAGATCCAACCCTTTGAAAATGGAGAGTATTTACATATATAACCCAAGAGGGAGGAGGGCACATATCCCAAGGAGGAACATCAATGAGTGCTAGTGGAAGGTGAGGCCATGTGCCCCACTGAATGAGGGGAGAGTTGGATTCAAGTGAGAGAGAATTGATGGAAAGAGGGAGTGATGGAGAGAAAAGGGGAAAAAGGTGGGTGAGAGAGGGAGTTAGGGAAAGAAAGAAGGTAGATGCCTTAGTTAGGTGAGAGAAAAAGATGGGCACCCCATGAAGGTGGTGCATGCCCCTTGAATGAGGAGAGAGTGTAGTGAAAGGGGGAGTAATTTTAGGGAGAGTGGCAGTTACATGAGAGAATAGGGGGAATGAGGTGAGTGAGAGAGGGAGTTAGGGAGAGAAATAAAGGTAGGTGCCCCAATTAGGTGAGAGAAAAAAGGTAGGTATCCCCCATGACTCATCCATCCACCTATTGGGCCCCATCACACACCATCCTAGAGCCCAACTCATCCATGTGCCCCATATCCTACCACATGTCACTACTGGAGACTGCCACATGTCACCATGCATGTTGACCACTCTTGCTAAAAATATCCCTAGTAAAAATAGACATGCCAAAAATAGCAATCACACTGGAAAATAGGAAAGACCCCAAATATGTTCGGGACCACTAGGAGATGATTTCCAAAAAGCATATGTCTAAAATAAGGAACTACCAAAAATATATTATTATCAGGCGTCAATGAGAATATACTCATCAGATTTGATTTACTGTGAGGAATCCAAATATGTGATCATAATCATCTTCTGAGGCCCGAAACTCCACCTACTAAAAACAGTAACTACTCGCATGTCATCTGGAAAAGACTCATTGGAATCATGAGCTTGCAAGGACTCTGAATATGTGATCAATATTTCCATGTGAAACTTCGATATCTATATCCTAAAAAGTAGGGCATATGCCAAAAATAAACACCTCTCTCTATCCATGAATACATGTGTAAACTTTTGTCTCTGAAAAAAGGAAAACCACTTAACCAATCTTTATACTTGACCTCAATGGGAAACCAACCTTGGCTTGACCAATTGATATCTCTGAAAGAACCATCTGAATTCCAGTGAGTGAAAAACATTGGCCCCTAACCCTAAGGATTTCCAAGTGAGAAAATCTAGTGGTTAACAATGGTGACTCAAGGGAATGGGATCCCCTTGTGAGATGTCAAGATCCCAAGAATCTCTGGATATGCAATTGAAAAAGGTCCACTATGATGAATAATGCATGTATATAAGGATAAATTACCCCCAAAGATAATTTCTGATACAAAATTCCTATCCAATGGGAAATAGATTCAAATACATACATGGCCCCCTGGCTGATCGGCTAAAAATTGGGGCCTCATCCAAGTCTTCTACCTGCAACCACCATATTTGTACACCTTTCCTAGTGGAAAATGTGTCGAAGTTGACACCTGGGAAGAGGTCACCTAGTCATATGCCAATAATGTAAACACCTACTACGAACGAAGGTACCCACCAATAATGCAAATGGGCCCTAAGGTACGAGCATAACCCGTTAATGTGAAAAATGTCCTAATGTCGAACATTGACAAGGATCACTCAATCAAGGTCCGATGATGATCAACCTTGTCAAGTGCGAGATGGAAACCAATAAGGCTAAAATCCACCAAGGTTCTCTACTTTTGAATGATCCCCAGGATAATGTGTCGTAGTCAATAAGGGATGATCTACCAAGAAAAGAGGCAATGATAAAATCATCTCTCTCCCATAACATGAAGTAACCAAATAATAACCAAGATGAAAGTATGGTACCATGTCCCTAGTGGTGCATAAGGGGAACTACCGACTCAAAACAAGTAGATATCAGTGAGAATGGTGAAGAGAAAGACAATAAGGTGACTCGAGACTCTCCTATGTCTCTTCTCTTCTACCCATCCTACTGGACTCAATGCTTTGGAATGTGAACAAAATGACCCTCATCCAAACTTACTCTACATGAAAGCTGCAGAAAATATCCAAGAAGACATTTGACATGACATTCAGATTTTTGACCCAAGACAAAATGTTGACAACAATTATTTGAAGATGAAAAACCAGCCTCATGCAAGGATTTATTTATGCAAAGAAGATAACCAAAGCTGATTATAATCATGGAAAAATTAGTGACCCTCTAACTATGACTGAAAGATAAATAACATTCAATAAAAATATGCAAAATGAACTACCTATATTGTTGTCCAAAAGAATGAAAAACAATGAAAAAGAAATCTGAAAATGACAAATCAACAAGGGAAAAATAATACCAAAGACCCAAAAAAACATATGAATTTTTCTTTCTTTCCTTTTTCTTCTTTATTTTTGATTCTTGAGGACTTGAAGACTCTTATTTTGGAAGTTTCCCCAAGTTTCCATGACCAACGTACTCATATGACCAATGTAACCATGCAACCAAGTGATCAGTTAGACGGGAAAGATTAACGTAGTCAATCCTCCAGTGCAACCAATCATGAAGTCTCCTAACATGGAAACACACATTTTTATGCTTGTTGCTTAAGAAATCAATGAAGTCTATTGATTTAAACTTGGAAAATGGTACATCCACAATAATGACCATGAAGGTATAAGAGCCAAGACTCTTAGAATATGACCGCTAATCATCTAGATTATTTTGAGAATGAAATGAAAGTGGAAATATAATAAGTAAATACACAGATATATTTCCAAAAACACAGAGATACAGTAATGCACAATTTTTATTAATGACAGAAATGTATAGGAATTGTAAAAATATAGAGTGAATGAACTCGCTAGAATGGTGGCAACTTATCTTTGAGAAGAGATGTGATGGCTACGCTCATTTGCAAGAAGATTATGTTTACAATGAGGATCCAAAGGCCTTTAAGACATAAATAAAATCCAAAACTCTAACCCCAGAAGATGAAACGCCAAAAGGTTTGTGCGCCTTGTTGGGGTTAGTTGATACGTTAACTTCTCAAGGGCATAACTTTTGCATACGATCTCCAGTTGGGATGCACGATAGCTCGTTGGAAAGGTATATATGAGGACTACACATTTTTCCATCACCCTGCGGCCAAAGTGTATAGTTTCACTATGCCACACCCAAAAAATTCTTTCCAGGGCCTCAAAACCTCCCCAAGAGTTTAGGACTCAAAAAACTGTAGAAAAATTGTCAAGGTGGAAACCCCTATTTTGAGCCAGCAGAATAGGTGGGTGGACACTGATTTCCACCTGGATCATTCTTACCCCCTTAGGAAGCAATGGTCTCCATTGTGTCAAGTTCTCGAGGAAGGGTTTGTTGAATCTAAACCTTGGTGAGTTGCTTGCCTTACTGAAAAAGTGTCTTGTGGTGAAGGTTGTTATGAACCTATTGTTGGCGAGGTTGGATCCTTAACCAATCTAGTTGTATGATCTGCCTGAGTGTGGGAGGACTCTGTCGGTGAAGATGCATAATGAAGAACATGAAGGGAGTTATTATAACTTGGTTTGACTAGGTAGTGTGGAGGCACCCCATAGGTGCAGTAGGAATATATTGGTGCTCTTCTACAATCTTGTTGATCTGCTTCTATCGAATATAAGGGTCTTGGGTTGAGGCTGCAGTGGTTGTAGTTTCCTTCTCTTCTGAACAGATTGTGAAGAGGCTAAGCTTTGTGGTATGAGAGATTACTTTGTGGCACTTTTTTGTCAGGACAGTAGTCGGAACTACCTCCGGTATCCTGTAGAGTTGACCCCCCAGAGTAACATTGACACTACGGGGTTGAAACTCATAAACAACATGATGTTTCCACATATATGGATGGCCTAACATAACATCAAATACTTTCAGTGGGGCAACATAACACAATACCTCATCCTTGAAGGGATTGATGTTGTATGACAGGCGACATTGTTGGTTGACACGAAGATCTCGTCCCTGGCGAAGCCATCCAATTTTGTATGGTTGTGGGTGTGGTTTTGTCGAAAAATACAACTACTTGACAACCTCTACTGAGATGAGGTTCTTCTGGCTTCTACTATAAACAAGAAAATGTAGTGGGTTCCCCTTCACCCACATCTGTGAATGGAAGAGGCGCTCCCCCTCCTCAGGATACTTTAGTTCTTTTGGTTGGATTGTTGCGGTTGCGATAGTAGTAGTGGGTTCTACATCAATTATTTGTCTCCTTTTATTATTTTTTGAATCGGAGTCCGATTCAAGGCTTGGATCTTTTTCTTTGAGCTTGGCCACCAATGATTGCCTTGAGTGACATTAATCAGTGTTGTGCCAAGGGTTTTTGTGGAATTCACACCACTTCCCAATGTCCTTTTTCATCTTCATGTTACCTTTCTTTTCCTATGGCTTGGACTAGTGGTCTTGAGGTTGGTTGTTTTGTGAGTTAGGGCTACCTTTACCATACTTTGGGTGTTGCAGATTTGCAGACCCGAACTCTTGCTTGTTCCGCTCCTTAAATTTCTGCTCGATTTTGGCACCATATCGATAAGTGGCTCCCAATGATGAAATTTCCAGAAATTCCATTTGATTTGGATGTACCTATGTAGAGCATCATGGTACTTTAGAACTAGATTTTGCTTAGAGTCTTTGATACCCAGCTTGGTGCACAAGGCATGGAAGGTATTTGTGAACTTTGACACTGCTTGGCCCCTCTCTTGATGCAGTGTGGTCCATCTCATGTACTAGTCATCATAGTTTCCTACGGGGTAATATTGCCCCTTGAATGCATCCATAAAAAAATCCCAAGTGGGCTCGGCCCTATTATCGCACAGTTTGTAGCTAGGTCAAAAGGCTAGGAGATAGAGGCCAAACTGGCATAACAGGAACCTACCCCACCCAATGTCTCCCCTGGGACTAAGCTCCTTGAATAGAAAGAACCGCCCCATTGTGGTGACATTGGGTGGGGTAGGTTCCTGTTACGTCAGTTTGGCCTCTATCTCCTAGCCTTTTGACCTAGCTACAAACTATGCAATAACATTTATCGCACAATTTGTAGCTAGGTCAAAAATCTAGGAGATAGAGGCCAAATTGGCATAACAGGAACCTACCCCACCCAATGTCACCACAATGGGGTAGCTCTTTCTATTCAGGGAGGTTAGGCCCAGGGGAGACGTCCCCGGTAACCTGGGGTTTTGAAAAGGCTAAGGTATAAAGGTATAAGTAAAAGTCCCTCTTCACAGGTCACCACCAAGAGCAAATTGTCGGGCTAAACAGCCAATAATGAAGTGTAGGCCCAAATGAGAACACCTGCCTGGAACAAAGCAACAACAAAACAATACATGCAGGCTATGATTCAATGGGTTAGTACTTCATACAACTATCTGAAATCAATATATTAGCAATTGTGACAATAGATATTGACGAGATCAATGTTTATTAATATAACAATGGAACAATATCAATTCATCAATCAATATCGAGATGATGTAGCAAACAGTGTATCCAATCAGTCCCTTACTCAATAGATTCTTCAAAACACCATCTAATTGCCTATAAAGAGAAAATTTTGCGTCAAGATGGAATAACCAAGAATGATGTCAGCCTTATTAGGGTTAGTAGTTAGTTAGGGTTTCAAATTATAAGAGTTTTAAGAGTTTGTTTGACCACTATCACTTCAACATTGGAGACCTGAGATCAGTGCCTAGGGTTATGGAGTGAAAAGGTGAAGCACGCACAAGTTAAAGGGGATGAGATTCAAAGAACAAGGGGGAAAGGTTTCAAGGTGCTGCAATAGCAGGGCCTTAAAGATAGAACCCTAGGGGAGAGAGGCTCACTCTGGTGTTGCTTAAGCAAGGCCTCGTGCTCTCTCCTCCTTCCCAAAAAACAGCTAGCTCAAAGACAAGTAAAATCAAGACAAGAGAGTTTAAAGAGGGAGAGTGTTGCAAAGGCAAGGCTCTTTCATCAAATCCTAAAAGAAAAACGGCCCTACGTGTAGATAACCTAGGCCTGGGATGTCCTCTTCCTCTTGAAGTTTAAAGGTATGGCTATCTTAAGGGAAGAAGAAAGAAAGAGTGTAGCAATGGCTAGGCTCTCTTCTTCTTCTTCAATGGCTAAAAGGTTTTTCTATCAGGGGACATGAGACAACGACCTATTTGTGTGTTTGTCCCCTAGGGTTTTGATTCAACAATATTTATAAATAAATGCAAGAAATTAAACTACAACCATTCAATCAAGAAGTTTTGCAGAAAAATACTTACAAATCACCAAGAAAATAGCATGCAAACCCTAGTTATAAACCTTCCTTCAAAAAAAACACCATAAATTGCCAAAAATCTCCTTTCCAAACAAGTGTGCCTTCCTCAAAATAGCCAATAACCCTAATAGGGCACAAAAATCAGACCTCACTAGGAGAGTGAGTGATGAATTATGTCAAAATGAGGATAAAACTCCTCAATATATACTGTATCAATGACCTTTAATTAATTTTAGGTCATAAAAATTAGTCGACAAGGCTTTAAACCAAAATCATATTGTTTTTACATTAAAATGTCAAGTTAAAACCCTAACTGGGTTGTAATAAAGGTAAAATCCCCTTCAAGGGAGGCGCTAGCCCCTTTTAGGGCAAATGAGACATCCAGGAGCAAGACGTTAGCCCCCTAGGGGCTTCTCCAACATGCCACACGTGCCACTGCTGCCCAGTCTGCCTCCAATTATGACCATGAAGTTGGATGATGTCATGGCAAGGATGGGGGTTCTCTGAGCCTTCCAAGGCCAACGTTCCACTAAAAAGGGGTCATTCCCCCCTAGTCCGGGCTCTGCCAAAGTGCCTTTGGTGAAACATCCCCTTCTTCTCCAGTACAAAACCTCGGTCAAACAATGTCCTGTCTCTGCCCCTCTGACGGGGTCTCAGCAACCATCTGATGGGCTCCTTAGCCCCATGGAGGTCCGAACTAATCATCTCCCCATGTGTACCAGTCCAAGTGGTACCTATTCGTCGAGCATGGTCCTGGACATCAAAAACTACGCCCTTCATGGGCTCATCAGTCACAGGGATCATAGCAATGTTAATCACATTTCATCATTAATATTATCAAACATATGAATAAAAACCCTAATATATCATTCAATAGCTCAAAGACTCTACAAAAACCTACAATACAAGGTTGAGAAAAAGGACAAGACACCCTATTGGGCAAGTATCCATAAGGAAAGGAAAGTTTCCAAGGGGTTTCATCCAAGCCATGT